>CM021105.1:101924782-102234274 GCA_007115665.2 Sequoiadendron giganteum | reverse complement strand
AGATATTGAGAGAGGAGGAAAGGAGGGAGAGATAAATAGGTATAGAGGGACAACTAGGTAGAGAGAAGTAGATATGAAAGGAGAGATATAGGGAGAGGTAGGGATGGAGAGAGAGGTGAGACAAAAATAGAGAGAGGTCTAGGTAGATAGAGGGAGGAGGAGATAAAGAGAAAAATAGAGGGAAGGAGAGAGGGAGGAAGAGGTAGGGATGGAGAGACAGAGGTGAGAGAGACAAGAGAGAGGAGGGGTGAGATAGAGAGAAAGAGAGTAGAGAGGGAAGGGAAAAGAGAGAAGTGAGATAGGTGATAGAGATGTGTGATGGAGCTTAAAAGTAGAGAGATAAGGAGGAAGGTGGAGAGATTGAGAGGGAAGGAGGGGGGAGAGAGAAAGATGTATAGAGGGATAGGTTAGATAGCGAGAAGTAGAAATAAAAGGTGGGTGAAAGGAAGAGAGAGGGAGAGAGAGAGGGGGAGAAATAGAGGTGAGATAGAGAGAAGTAGAAAGGGAAGGAGAGAGAGGGAGATAGAGAAAATTAGAGAGGGAGGGAGGGAAGGAGAGAGAAGTGAGATAGATAGAACTAGAGAGGGAAGGAGAGAGAGAATGGAAAGATAGAGAGTAGAGAGGGGAGGAGAGAGCGAGGGGAGCAAAGAGAGAGAGAAAAAGAGGAGAGGGAGGGAGGGAGGGATAGGTAGGTATAGAGAGTAGAGAGAGATATATAGAGATAAAAGGAGAGGGATGGGAGATAGAAAAATGTAGAGAGGGAAAGAGGGAGGGAGATAGATATTGGAGAGGGAAGGAGAGAGAGATGGACATGTAGAGATATAGTTCTTGAGCTCAAGGAAGATATTGTTAGATAAAGGGATGGAGATAGTGAGAGAGAGAGGTCTAGAGAATAAGAGACGAAAATGAGTGAGATAGAGAGAGAAAGATGAAATTTGACCCCCTGAGTACTAAAATTTGACCTTTTGATTACTGAAATTTGACATGCTGATTACTGAAATTTGACTAAGTTTGAAATTTTTAAGATCTTCCAAAAACTAGAATTTGCATTATAACTCTTAGAGATCTGAATCCACTCTCAAACATCCTGCCTATATATACATGAAATATAACTTAAAGTATAAGAAAGTAAATGTCCATATGTAAATGTCAACTTATACTTAAATGTTTATTTCATGTATATAGTTTCCCTGACAGAGAAAGAAAAAATCTAGTTTGGTGCAAAGCAGGCCATTTGGCGCTCGCCAAATGACTCATCACATTTGGCGCACGCCAAATGGCCTGATTTGGACGTGTTAATTAACAGGATTTGCCAAATTTTCTCATATTTTCGTCTGTGCTCCCCATCTCATTTGCATGTCTTTCAATGCAAGTCTATAAAAAAACTGTGATAGCGTTAACCTCTATCTCAGCTATCTAAATATATAATTCTTTTTTCATTTTGATTTAGTTAAGGTTTTGATCCATGGCTTTTATTGTAAATGCCTTTGTTTTTGGTAAAATACCAACATGTGCTAGGTTTAGGATAGATTTTTACACGTTCATTGGAACGTGAAACAAATTATGTTTTTTGAAACTAGACTCCATTCTACACATGATGAAAAATAAATAAATCAATTTTTGATTAGTTTGCAAAAAAATTGGGGGGAGCATGCTCAAATTCGAGCTTTTCAGGATGTGTCCACTTTGAAAATTCATAAAATATTATATATTCATTAAAAAAATTATCCGAAAGAAGGAGGATAAACTACACGGTGTTAGCTAATTTCTCACCATTGGGATTTTTGAAATTGTCAAAAAAAATTAACCAAAAAGGGGTGAGCCCTCAGGCGCTATGCTATTTTTTTTTATAAAAACAGGACCTATTTTGCCCTTTTGAGACCCTTAATCTTCATTAATTTCAAAAAAAATAGTAGCTTAGAAACTAGACTCAGAGAACTTCAACTTTTGTTTTTGCCGCATCTTGAAATTTTGAGCGTAACTATCTTCATTTTCTTGTGCAAATCAGATTTTCCCGATTTTAGAAAAAAGTGGCATCTTAAGAGCCAAAATTGTGTCACAGATTGGTGCACTTACCTAAGGGTAGGATATGTCCACTGCCTTGGCTCCACGTCCTCCTTTCTCATCTTCAAAAGCAACCTCAAGGCTTCGACCATCTGTTTTGTGCATAGCTTGCAATCATACATGTAGACAGAGGAGATAAAGTCATTCTATACTGGCTTTGAGAGGGTTGCAGACGCTTGCTCCAACAATAATATCATATGTGTCTCCCTTCCCTTCACTGCCACTCTCATTAAATAGTTGCTCTTGAATTCTTCTTCCTGCACAGTTTGAGCACCAAAGAAAGTGGTTTACCGGGCCGTGAAATAGTTTGTAGGTCGTGTGAGACAGGGTTGTTGATGGGTTGTGGACTGACACATCTACAATAAAAGCCTATCGGCTAATAATGTTTAATTAATGTTCAAGTGAAGAAATCTTATCATTTGAAAGTCTTTTTCAAACTATCATTTAAAAAAAAGAAAAATTGAATTAAGTGTAATGTTTATTTTAAATTTATATTATTTTTTTATTTATTTAATTTAATTCAGTTTAATTTATTTTTTATAAGATTAAAATTGATTTATGAAATTAAAAGATACTGATATAAAGTGGAAGCATAAAGTATATTTTAAGAACAATCAAATAAAAAAGTGAAAAATATGATTTAAAGATAATTTTTGTATGATTTTTATAATATTTTTGATATAAAATATGTGATGAGCATGGAGTCATGGGTGACTTCAAACTTATCTAAAAATAAACAGTATTAAAATTTCAAATACAACGGTCAAATAAACACAATATTTCTAAAATATCAAAATATTTTCTATCAATATATCTTCGAGCATGAGCCAAATTCATTGTCGAAGAGGTGAATTTGTCATGGTGGTGAATTTTCCCACGATGAATTGTTGGCGGTGGATTTTCCATAGTGAATTGCTGACAATGAATTTTCCTATAGCCATATCTTCGCTCCCTCACCAGAACATAGAAAGCTTAGTTAATATGTCATAATTTATATCAAATGTGAGCTTTTTAGAATGTTGTGGTGATGTAGAAATAAAATCAATGGAAAAGAGGGAAAGGAGGTTTAAATAGTATTGGTATAAAGAGAGAGAGGAACATAGTAAGAGTCAAAGAGTAAGAGAGAGGGTAGGGAGAGACAAAGGGACAAAGAGAGAGGGGGGTGATATTCGAGAGAAAAATAGAGGATGAGGACATATATGTGTAAATAGTAAGAAAGAGAAAGAGAGAGAAAGATAAAATAGGGAGAGATGGGTGGATCAAGAAGGGGTGAGAGAGACGATAAGAGGAAAAATAGAGAATGAGGAGATATATGTGTAGATAGAAAGAAAGAGAAAGAGATAGAGATAGAGGAGGATAAAATAGGGAGAGGGGAAAGAATCAAGGAGAAGTGGCTGAGAGAGACTACAAGTTAATCATTTTATACCAACAATCCAAAAATGGTACATATTTAGAAAGAACTACACCTGAAACATATCATTGACTTAAAGATTTAACAATTTGTCTTTGAAACCTCAAAATTATGGACATACAACATAATTTCTTCAAAGGGCCATCATCACCATGACAAGAAAATTGAACAACCAATCTAAAATACATCGCTAGATCTCATACTCCGTACATTTGACTGTATTTATTAATTGACTGTTTTAGATTTTTTATTTTCAAATGTACAGTCTTGTCGCTGGGTAGACGTCACCTGCGCTGGAGTTGTCTATTGATGGCAAGCAATAAAGAACGATGGTGTGGATGGAACTTTGACTACTAAGTCGGCGGTGTGAAACGTTTATATATGAGGAAGATGGACACTAAGAGGTCAAAGGCTTCGGAAGAAATAACGTGGTCAATAATTACAAACTAAAAGCCGCTGTCAGTAGACAGCCTTTGAAATTGGGAGAAATTTCAGCTTTTGACTATAAATAAGAATTTACGATTCAGACTCTTGAAATTTGCCGTAGATTACAAGGAACGAATAATGTTGTTTGGTTCCATAGCTCTTACCAGGAAGGTGCCGAATCGGACAACGGAAAGCAACAGACAATAGGAATTCGCCACGTAAGATGACGTGGCCAAGCCTCGAAGCAAGATTCAAGAATGTACGTGACTCTTTAATTCAGTAATGAAAGGAGAATGATGTCATTGTTCAATTTAATGTTAGATGCCACATAAAAATGGGCGTCGTACCTTCTTAGATTTTGTTGTGCCAAACAAGGTAAGAAGGCGGATTCAACGACATTAGACAATACTCTACGGACATAGGTACATATGCTTTTACGATGGAGGTGTAGATCTAAATATATTTTTAAAATCTAATGTTTGATTAGTTTTTAAATATTTTAATAATATTCAATATTTTTTATTGATTATAAATAAATGTTTTAAATGTTTTTAAAATAAATTTTTAAAATTAAATTAATCTATTAAATAATTAATGTAAGAGGTATTTTATAATAGAAGTAAGGGATGGGATATAATGATAGTGAGCATGTTAATAAAAAATTTTACATGTTAAAAAGATTGTTGGATGTTTTATCTATTAAGTATATTTTGAGTTTACATTTAATGGAATTTTTAATTATGAAAAAATGATAATTTGGAATTTTGTCCTATTTTAATGGAACATCAAGTGCATATTGTCATGGTTCCACAAAATTCTTTCTTTTTTTTCAACATTTGCCTCCAATTTTTTTAATTTTTTTTTTAACTACTCAAATTGTTATTAATACTATTAATACAAATTTAAGATCATTGCGTCAAAATAATTAGAAAAGTTAAATATTCATGAGGTGACCTACTTCATAGATAATTCCTAAATAAATTATACATGGCTACTGGTCAAAATAAGCTAAGTAGTTGTATGAAAACCTACCCTTACTTCTAAAATAAACAACATATAACATTAAAGATATCGGATTTCCACAATCTATATTGATGAAGTGTGTTTTTTCTAGATTTTACTCTGTGTATTTTGTTTGCATAACGTTTGAGATCACACTTCATTATCCATCATAGGATGAGAAAGAGTTGTAGGGTCATCTTTCTCATTTTGATGATGGATAATAGAGTGTGATCGGAAACATTATGCAAACAAAATACACCAATTAAATTTAGATAAAAACACACTTCAACATAGAACATTTATGTCTACATGTATTATCTTAAATAAAATGATTCTAAATTAAACTAAAATAACTTTTAGACAAATAAAATAATATATTTTTTAAATAAATATATTAAAGATATTTATATTAATTATATAAATAAATATTAATGAAGACATAAATATAAAAATATAAAAATCTTGAATTATTTAATATATGAAAATTTTATTATTAAAACTTAAATTTGAAAATTAATACTATCTGTTAAATAATTTAATGATAATTATTTATTTAAAACTGTCCTTCAAATGTTAAACCTACTTTATTCTGAAAATATATAAAAATAACTGTATATATTTTGACAGCCTGCCTGAAACCTCCCTTTCTAGAATACAATTTCCTAAAAAATTTAATTGTATTTTGCAAATAAAATATTACAGGACCATCAAATTTAAGCTCTTTCACCATCACAATTCTCCTATTACAAAATCATGAAAAGAAGATAAAAGATCGCTTGGTTTGTAAACTGGTTTTGATATTGATATCTTCTATACATTAGATTCAACAAACCGCTGGAATGGGTTCTTAAGGAGTACAGATGGAACAAGTTAACCGTCTAGCAAACCCACGAACTTCGAACCAGGCAATTTCATTCACATATATTCTTTCTATTAATGCTCAGTGCCCACACGGTTGTACTTGCTGTCAGTTTCTTATAAAAATAAATGTGAAGTAACTTTGCAAGGACAAGAAATCAAGTGGCAGTGAGCTTAAAATACGTCATAATTGACTTTGGGTTTAATTGACAGGTAGGCTACTCAGCATACAATCTGACCATTTGATCAGAATTATTAATTAATTAAAAATAAAGATAAATTAAAAATAAAGATAATACCTTATCTTTATTTTTAATTAATTAATAATTCTGATCAAATGACCAGCTTTTTCCGTCTGAAATGCTCGATGAGTACACGTACTCTCATACTGCAAAGTCTCTGTTTATGTGGGGTTGGAGGAATGTATTTTGATTGGAAGGTGTTTTTGTCGGTTTTATGTGGGGAAGGAGAAATGTTTTGGATTTTGTTTTTTAGTTCAACAGAAAGGTTATCCGTTGCTGGCGTGCAATGTATGTGAAGTGATGGGAAAACATTTCTCACATTCAATGTCGACAATGATCCTCAAATTAAAGGTAAAATGGTGGTTCCCTCAGTTTCTGTTTTGTTTCTAAATTTGCCTTTACCATAGAAAAAGCCAACCTGTTTCAAAATTTCAGGTCCTCAAAACTGTCAAGATTAAGGGACTGTTCCTCTGTATGTAAGGTATTCCCTCTTATTTGTTTCGGTTTTGTTTTGGGGTGGCGTATCCCATGGATATCATATAAATCCAATTATTTATCTGCTCCAGTGTTGTTTTCTGGTTGCATATTGTCTGAACTGTTATTTTACCGAAATCATGCAGGCTCGGATATTGTAGTCTAAGTTCTCAAATGATACCATGCACTCTCATGATGATAAGTTTCATTGAAAGTCTCAGTTTTATGTGAAGCTGGAGAAATGTAGAGAGGATATTAAGGGGCATTTGTTCCACAATCCACAGTGAGATGTCTTCGTTGGTGTGCATTGTATGGGAGGTGGCGGGAAATCAATTCTCACATTGAATCTCTACAATGATCCTCAAATTAAAGGTGAAATGGTGGTTCCCTTAATTTCTTTTTGTTTCTAAGTTGTCTTTACCAGAGAGAAGTTCATCCTGTTTCAAATTTTTAGGTCATCATAATGGTCAAGATTAAGGGGTCTGTTCCTCTGTATGTGAGGTATTCCTTCTTATCTATCTCTGTCTTACTTTTGGCTGGCCTATCCCATGGATGTCATATAAATTCAATCATTTATCTGCTCCAGACTTATTTTTTGGTTGCACCTTTTGTCTGAACTGGTTTTGTTCAGAAATCACGGCTATGTGAATACTCTGGTTTAAGTTCTGAAATGGTGGATGATTCCATGCACTCTCATGATGCCAATGTTCCTGGAAAATCTCAGATTTATGTGGAGTTAGGGAATTATATGGCGAATTTGAAGAGGCCTTGGTTCCACAATGAGATGTCGGTTGCTTGTATGCAGTGTATGGGGGTGGTGTGAAAACAACTATCGCATTGAATCTCTACAATGATCATCAAATTAAAGGTGAAATGGTGGTTCTCTCAACTTTTCTATTTTTGTTTTTAAGTTGTCTTTACCAGAGAGAACACCCTGTTTCAAACTTGTAGGTCCTGATAACTATCGAGATTAAGGGGGTTGTTCTGCTGTATGTGAGGTATTCCCTCTAATTTTTTTTTCATGTTTTTGGGTGTTCTGCCCCATGGATATCATAGAAAATAAATCATTTATCAATCCAGAGTTGTTTTTGGTTCATTTACTGTCTGAACTGGTTTTGTTCAGGAATCATGCAGGTATGAATACTTTCTTCTAAGTTCTGAAATTCTGGATGATTCCATGCACTTTCATGATGATAAATTTCCTGGGAAGTCTCAGTTTTATGTTGGGCTGGAGAAATATTGGGGATTTAAAGGGACTTCTGATCGATAGCAAGGTGTCAGTCAATGGTGTTCAGTGTATGGGGGGTCGTGGGAAAACAACTCTCACATTGAATCTCTACAATGATCCTCAAATTAAAGGTGAAATGGTGGTTCTCTCAATTTTTTTGTTTTGAAGTTATCTTTACCAAGGAGAAGGCCACACTGTTTCAAATTTCTTGGCCCTCATAACTGTCAAGATTAAGGGAACTTTTCCTCTGTATGGGAGGCATTCCCTCTTTTTGTGTTTGTCTTGTTTTTGGGTGGCTTACATGGATATTATATAAATTCAATCATTAATCTACTCCAGAGTTGTTTTTTAGTTGCATCTATCGTCTGAACTGTTTTTGTTCAGAAATCATGTAGGCATAAATATTCTAGTCTAAGTTCTAAAATGGTGGATGATTACATGCACTCTTATGATGGTAACGTTTCTGGAAAGTCTCAGTTTTATGTGGGGTTGGAAAAATGTATTTGGATTTGAAGGTGTTTTTGTTCCACAGCAAGGTGTTGATCATAGGTGTGCAATGTATGTGAAATGATTGGAGAACAGCTCTCACATTCAATCTTGACAATGATCCTCAAATCAAAGGTAAAATGGTGGTTCCCTCAATTTGCTATTGTTTCTAAATTGTCTTTACCAGACAGAAGGCCACCCTATTTCAAATTTTTAGGTCCTCGTAACTGTCAAGATTAAGGGGTTGTTCCTCTGTATGTGAGGTATTCTCTCTTATTTGTTTGTCTTGTTTTTGGGTGGCCTATCTTATGGATGTCATATAAATTGATTTATTTATCTGCTCCAGAGTTGTTTTCTGTTTGCATACATTTTCTGAACTGGTTTTGTTCAGAAATCATGCAGGCATGAATATTCTAGTCTAAGTTCTCAAATGATTCCACACACACTCATGATGATAAGGTTCCTGGAAAGTCTCATTTTTATGTGGGGCTGGAGAAATGTATTTGAGGATTTGAAGGGACTTTTGTTCCACAGTGAGGTGTCAGTCGTTGATGTGCATTGTATGGGATGTGGTGGGAAAACAAGTCTCACATCAAATTTCCACAATGATCCTCAAACCAAAGATGGGATGGTGGTTCCCTTAAAAAAAATTGTTTCTAAGTTGTCTTTACCAAAAGAGAAGGCTAACATGTTTCAAATGCTTAGGTCCTCATGACTGTCAAGATTAAGGGGTTTGTTCCTCCATATGCGAGTGATTCCCTCTTATTTGTTTCTGTCTTGTCTTTGGGTGGCCTATCCCATGGACATCATTTGAACCCAATCAATTATCTGTTCCAGAGTTGTTTCTTGGTTTCATCAATTGTCCAAACTGATTTTGTTCAGAAATCATGCAGGCATGAATACTCTAGTCTAAGTTCTGAAATGGTGGATGATTCCACACATTTTCATGGTGACAATGTTCCTGGAAAGTTTCAGTTTTGCATGGAGTTGGAGATATGTATTGGGTATTTGAAGGGGCTTTTGTTTGACAGCGAAGTGTTGGTCATTGGTGTGCAATGTATTGCAGGTGGTGGGAAAACAACTTACATTGAATCTCGACAAAGATCCTCAAATTAAAAGTGAAATGGAAGTTCCCTCAATTTCTTTTTGTTCCTAAGTTGTCTTTACCAGAGATAAGGTCACCCTGTTTCGAATTTTTAGGTCATCATATCTGTCGAGATTAAGGGGCTGTTCCTCTCCATGTGAGATATTCCCTCTTATTTGTTTCTGACTTGTTTTCAGGTGGCCTATCCCATGGATATCATATAAATAATAAATTCAATAATTTATCTGCCTCAGAGTTATGTTTTGGTCACATCCATCCTCCGAACTGGTTTTGTTCAGAAATCACACATGAGTGAATACTCTAGCCTATGTTGTGAAATGGTGGATGATTCCATGCACTCTCATGATAATAATGTTCCTGGAAAGTCTCAGATTTATGTGGAGTTGGGGAAGTATATCGTGGATTTGAAGAGGCCTTGGTCCCACAGTGAGGTCTCAGTTGTTGGTATGCAGTGTATGGGGGTTGGCGTGAACACAACTCTTGCACTGAATCTCTATAATGAACCTCAAATTAAAGGTAAAATGGTGGTTCTCTCAAATTTTCTCTTTTTGATTTTAAGTTTTCTTTACCAGAGAGGATACCCTGTTTCAAATTTTCAGGTCCTCATAAGTTCATAACTGTTGACGTTAAGGGGGTTGTTCCTCTGTATATGAGGTGTTCCTTCTTATTTGTTTGTCTTGCTTTTCATTGTCCTGTCCCATGGATATCATATAAATTCAATCATTTATCACTCCAGAGTTGTTTTTTGGTTCATTTATCATCTGAACTGGTTTTGTTCAGTAATCATGCAGGCGTGAATACTCTCATCAAAGTTCTGAAATGCTGGATGATTCCATGCACTGTAATGGTGATAATTTTCCAGAATGTCTCAGTTTTATGTTGGGCTGGATAAATGTATTGGGGATTTGAAGGGACTTTTGAACCACAGCAAGGTGTCAGTCGATTGTGCAGTGTAAGGGGGGTCGTGGGAAAACAATTCTCAAATTGAATCTCTACAATGATCCTCAAATTAAAGGTGACATGGTGGTTCCATCAACTTCCATCAATCCTTTTGTTTTGTTTTGAAGTTGCCTTTACCAAGGAGAAGGCAACCCTGTTTCAAAAATTGTGGTCCTCATAACTGTCAAGGTTAAGGGAACTATTCCTCTGTATGGAAGGCATTCCCTCTTATTTGTCTCTGTCTTGTTCTTGGGTGGCCTATCACATGGATATTATATAAATTCAATCATTAATCTGCTCCAGAGTTGATTTTTGGCTGCATCTATCGTCTGGACTGCTTTTGTTCAGAAATCATGCAGGCATGAATATTCTAGTCTAAGTTCTAAAATGGTGGATGATTCCATGCACTCTTATAATGATAATGTTCCTCAAAAGCCTCAGTTTTATGTGGGTTTGGAGAAATGTATTGGGGATTTGAAGGGGCTTTGGTTCCACAGCAAGGTGTCAGTGTCGGAGGTGTGCAGCCTATGGGGGTTGGTGTGAAAACATCTCTTGCATTGAATCTCTACAAAAATCCTCAAGTAAAGGTGAAATGGTTGTTCTCTTAAGTTTTTTGTTTTGTTTTTAAGTTGTCTTTACTAGAGAGAAGGCCACCATGTTTCTAATTTTTAGGTCCTCATAGCTTTCAAGATTAAGGAGGTTGTTCCTCTGTATGTGAGGTATTCCCTCTTATTTGTGTGCCTTGTTTTGGGTGGCCTGTCCCATATATATATATATATATTGAATCATATCTCTGCTCCAGAGCTGTTTTCTGGTTGCAATTATCATCTGAATTGGTTTTGTTTAGAAATAATGTAGGATTGAATACTCTAGAGCATTCTGAAATCCTAGATGATTCCATGCACTGTCATGATGATAATGATCCTAGAAAGTCTCAATTCTATATGGGGTTGGAGAAAAGTATTGAGGATTTGAAGGGGCTTTTGTTCTACAATGAGATGTCAGTCGATGGTATGCAGTCTATGGGGGTTCATGGGAAAACAACCCTCACATTGAATCTCTATAATGATCCCCAAATTAAAGGTGAAATGATGGTTCTCTCAATTTTATATTTGTTTTGTTAGTAAGTTGTCTTTACCAGAGAGAAGGCCACTCTGTTTCAAATTTTCAGGTCCTCTTAACAGGTAAGTTTAAGGGAACTGTTCTTCTGTACGTGAGGCATTCCCTCTTATTTGTTTGTCTTGATTTTGGGTGGGCTGTCCCATGGATATCATATAAATTCAATCATTTGTCTATTCCAGATTTGTTTGTTGGTTGCTTCTGTTGTCTGAACTGTTTTCGTTCAGATATCATGCAGGCATGAAAATTCTAGTCTAAGTTATGCATTGGTGGATGACTACATGCACTCTCATTATGATAATGTTTCTGGAAAGTCTCAGTTTTATGTGGGGTTGAAGAAATGTATTTGGAATTTAAAGGGGCTTTGTTTCCATGGTGAGGTGTCGGTTGTTGCTGTGCAGTGTATGGGGCGTTGGTTTGAAAACAGCTTTCACATTGAATGTTGACAACGATCCTCGATTAAAGGTGAAATGGTGGTTCTCTCAATTTTCTAGTTTTTATTTTTTAAGTTGTCTTTACCAGAGAGGACACAGTGTTTTAAATTTTTAGGTCCTCCCAACAGTCAAGATTAAGGGGGCTATTTCTCTGTATTTTTGGTATACCCTCTTATTTCTTTGTCTTGTTTATGGGTGGCCTATCCCATGGATATTATATAAATTCAATCGTATATCTGCTCCAGAGTTGCTTTTTGGTTGATTTTATTGTCAGAACTGATTTCATCTAGAAATCATGCAGGTGTAAATACTCTAGTCTAAGTTCTGAAATGGTAGATGATGCAATGTACTCTCATGATGACAATGTTTCTGGAAAGTCTCAGTTTTATGTTTGGTTGGAGAAATGTATTAGGGATTTGAAGGAGCTTTTGTTCCGTAGTAAGGTGTTGGCAGTTAGTGTGCATTGTATGGGAGGTCATGGGAAGACTACTCTCACATCGCTCAATGCAATGATCCAAATTAAAGGTGATACCCGTGTAAATTCTGTTGATGTTATTCTCAATGTTTTAAACCTTTATTAGCAATTTTAAAAAGCCATTCTATTTTAAATTTCCGGCTTTTCCTCTCATGACAAGATTTTAGGTATGTGTATAAAAAGAGATAAGCTAGCACATACAAACTGTGTTCTTATGGTATTGTGTGGTTGATTGGAAGTGCTACTTTTAGTGCTTGTTCTTTAAAAAAATCAGTTCTGATTACTATAAGAAAGGATGGGAGGTCTCTTCCTATAAAGCCAATATAATTGACAATGTTCTTTTGCCTCGAGAGGCGCCGACTCAATTTTTGTCTGATATTTCTTGATTTACCTTCTATAAGCAATGACACATCTTGCCTGTCATCAACTCCCTTAGGCTGAAATGGGGTTTATCTTCTTGCATCTTGTTTACATGAAAACTGTTAGCTATCAAGAACTATTCTTAAACATCAAACAGTTCAACATTCAACAGTAAATTTTTGCCAATAAAAATAAGACAATATTATGATGAGTAATCAAATTGCATTGAGTCTTTGGCCATTAAACCCTTTGATGTTTTAAGTAGAGCAACCATAACTGTACTGTATGCCATAATGGTTTTAGTTGCCCTAATCATCTAAACTATCTTCATGTAGAAGACACCTCTTGAAAACACACCCAAGAAGACTTTGTTTTCAAGCAGCTCCAATATATATGTATCAGAGTTTCTTCTTTGCCGCATTACATACATTTATAATCTGTCAAGGGGTTCACTATGCTACTCTGTATTAGATTAAATGACATATTTTCATGCATGTTGAGGTATTCATTGTATAAAAACACACTTGCCTTTCCATGGATTCCAGATTATTTTGACAACAATGTGATATCGCTGTCTCCCAGCCACCAAACTTGAAAGGAACATTAGAGACTATGTGGGAGAAGATAGCTGAAAGGTAAAGACCAGAGTTTAAGGATGTGGAAGGTGCACACATAGAGCTGCAGCAATTGATTTTGAGTCAATCCAAGCTAACTCCATTTATTTTGGATGATGTTTGGTCTCGAAAATGTTTGGAAAAATTATTATTAGAAGGTCCGGAACAAAAGATTCTGATGTCTATCAGAGACAATGCCACCATACCCACAAACCCCTCTACACAGCTCTATCAACTACCATTGTTGGACGCAAAGGATGCTCTGTCACTTCTGTTTATGGGCCTTTGGACAAACTTAATTCCAAGTAATACAGATACAAATCTAATAAAGGAGGTACAGATTTTTTTGAAATAATTGTTGTTTTGTGAGTCTAATATACAATTATTCATTTATTTATTTATTAGATTACCTTGTCCTACAAGGCCTGCTTATAAATTTTCTTTACATTTTATGAATTGCAGGTGCAAGCAGAATGTGATGGTCTGCCATTAACTTGCTCTGATGATGAATGGAAGCTCTTTGCATGGATAACCCCACAAGGTTAGGAAGAGAGAGAAGAACATGATTTCTAGAGGAGAATACATATCAGATTATCACAGAAAAGGGCTATTTATATTGCTGCCGACCAGTATTGAGTACTTAGCTATATTACCAGAAATCTGACGGGAAGAACCCATTGAATTTTTTAATGGCAGAAATGGATTTTCCGTATATAACAACTGCTTTTATGTTTCCTATGCATTTTTTTCAGCATGCAACGTTTCTGTTAAAAATAAACAAGTAGGTAGATTTTTAGTCCAAAGTTTCTCAGTGAGTTGATTTTTTTGTCATTTTCTAATTGATTTAGGAAAGTTTTAGAGGGTAGCTTTTTATTTTAATTAATATTATTTCAATATGTAATAAATTTAATTAAATAAATACATCTATTATTTAAGTAATATATTAAGTATTGAAATTTTTGACTAGTAAAATTATAATTATTTTAAATGTTTTAAAAAATATATGTAAACTTATCCATTTCTTATGTATAACCTTATAAAATCTCATTTATTTTCACGTTGCTTTTGCCATTTCTGTTTCTTGTTTCTCATAACATAGCTCCTTAGACAATATAGCTAAGGAGTGTTTCTCAGAGGTAAGGTTATTTCCAGAGGACAGAAAAATATTTGTTGATGCACTATTGGACATTTGGGTTAATGTTCAAAAGCTACAAAGGCATGATGCTTTTGCTATCTTATCAGAACTTGCAAGCAGAAACCTGCTAAATTTAACTAGCAATTAAAAGCAATTGTCTTTCCTTATATATATTGAATCTACTGATATCAGGTTTTTCAAAACTGAGCTGACATGCTTGCACTGAACAGGGGAAGTACAACAATCCCATATGGAAGTGCTCAGGAGATATACTTTTCTCAGCTTGATGTAATGCAAGATTTGACAAAGACAATGTAGTCTACAGCAAGAGGTTGGTCATAACATGGAGGGAGTGTAGTTTGCTAGGTGTAGGGGAGTCACTTAATGATATTGCTTTTGATATCAAAATTCTCTCCATTCTCACCAATGAGTTATTCATAAACCCTTCAACATGCGATTTGGTCCAAAACAATTTTTTTTTTGAATTACTAACCATTATTTTCAATCTTCACTTTTAATGTCAAGTTGTAGAACAGAATTGAATCTCAAACATGATTTTCTGCATATTATAAGGTTTACATCACTGCTCTAAGAAAACTCAACAGCCTGTTGTAAGGCTTGGATATTCTAGTCACTTGTTCAGTGGGTACACTCAACAGCCCATGTAAACTATTCAGAAAAAGCAGATTTTTTTGGATGCTCTAAATGTCCTACACCCTAATAACTAATAAGTAACGATAAGCAACGATGCTGTTTTCGATTCTTAACTTTTTCATGGTGTAACATTAACTACCCTTCTTGTCTACTTCACAAATACAAGTACTCTTTTCCCTTTACACATTTTTTCAGTATGATGAGAATATAACCTATATAGCCAGTCGTCATAACTATGCAAAATGTTCTAAATGGATTTCCTTTGTGATTTATACATGCAGAACCTATGGAGGAAAATCACTAGCATAATATGCAGAAAGTCCAGAGGAAAGTTGAAAGAAAAGAAGACAACCTCAACTCAACTCCTTCATTTCTTGAGTTGTCCTATTTCCTTTGAAAATCATATGAAGTTTTCAATATCATATGCAGAAAATTTCTGATGGTTTACATCACTGCTGTAAGAAAATTTCAGTATGCAATGGCTTGACAGAACTTCCAAAGGAAATAGGGCAACTCAAGAAATTGAGGGAGTGATATGAGAGAGAGTTCTGAATTGACGAGGCTACCTACAACAGTTTGTGAACTAAGTTCCCTGAAGCTTGTTGTATGAGATGAGAAGGTTGGGAAGCAGTGGTTGCTGGCCAAGATCATTTCTATTCCAGATCTTAGAGTTGAAATTATGGAAAGACACTTTAGTTTGGATTTTCTCTTATCTCATCCTGAAGACAAGATCCAAGCATCTTGACATTTTCAATACATTTTCAATACATTTTCATACTCACTTGTACAAATCAATAGAAGGTCCTCTATATTTTCAGCCTATGATTGTGATTAACTATTTTGTCATGTTCAATGCGGTAAACATTCTTTACTGGCATTTATGATGATTGGATTAATCCTTGCACTTTAGTTTTCACTGTACTCAGTGGTTTAGACTCTAGCCATTTCTGTTAACTTGGATTAATCCAAATGCTCAAAAGTTTTGACCCAATTTTCATCAGTCTTGTATGTACAAATTTTTTACAATTCATAATTACAAATTATCTTCTTGTATTTGCCTACTATAATGTTTACGAGCTTGAGCTTGTGTATAGGGTTATGTTGGTTCCATGCCCCCAATTTAGAACTTCTAAGACGGGCTATTAATTTGCTGGAATTAAATTTTGTGGACCAAACAGCCATTGGCCGACTTAAGTGGGCATAGAATTCTAAAGAGGACGTGGCATTGGCCATTTGATATTAAGAAACATATTCCTCTCACAAATTCCTTTAAAAAAAATTCGAAAACGCGAAAATACTGACAAAAAAAAGTCTCCAAAGCAAACTTCAATTATTTAGATCAACTCAGTGTCGCCTCATATTATTTAGCCGTGGGACTTAAGCGTAAACCATGTTTGAACTCAATTGTTAACAATGCATTATTAAGAAATATATTCCTTTCAGAAATTCTTTGATTATTTTTTTGAGAATGTAAATATTTGAGGATAGAAAAGCCTTCAAAGCAAGCTTTGAGATCAATTAGTATTGTCTCATAGTGTTTGGATGTTTAACACATGTTTTAATTCAATTGTTAATAACGTTTTATATTGTTTTCTATTCAATATAAATTTATGGAAACTAAATAGAAATTGTTGAAAATATATACTTCATAGTAGCAATGCACTAATATTATATAAGTAGGTGTGATGTTGCTTTTTAGACTTGTTCATAGTCAACATACTTCATACCCTATGAATATGCACGACCATTGAATTGGGCATTGTTTGGTAGTCCTAGGAGTGAAGGACCACCTTCACCCAACTCCACCCCATTGAGGCTTTGTGCAAAGGCTAGCCACCACATAATCAATATGAACCATGTGGCTTTTAAGTTTTCATATAATCCTTGTGACATTATTGTCACCAATCACACATCCTTCACTTATGATGGTTTGGGTTCTCCTAAGGTGTATTCTAATGTTTTCCTTTTCAAGGTTGTCTACAACACAAGGAAAGTTAGCCTTTAGAGAAGATTAAAGAAATGTAGAACAAGTTATTGATTAATATTTTAGATGTTACTATTATCCAACCTATGTTTATAATCTTAAAGAAAAGTATCATTTCACTATTATGGCTTCTTTTTATACGAGCTAATACATAATTCTTTAATACTATGTAATATTTAACTATAGAGATAGCCAACAAAGCTCAAGGAGGTTCAATGAAAGCATAAAGAGACCTAAAATGAGAGAATAATTATATTCTATCAAAGCATGCAAATATATAATGACTCGATATTAGATTCTAAATTGAATTCGATTGCTCATATAAGAGCTACAAGTGGGCATATATAAGATATACTACCAAGAGATGTGAATTTATAACAATGTAGGATAATAGGAGATGGAGTAACATGTGTGCACAATGTCTCCACCAAACTAGGAGAGTGAAAAATCACATGATGCAAATACAACCTATCTAAGCAAGTTTATTCTATCTTAGGAGCCTAATATGCAATAAAACAATAAATAAAATGTAAAAATAAAATAATGTGCCAACACTCCCTCATAAGTGTAGCTTTAAAGTTGGGTAGGAAAGATAAACGAATGAAACTTGACAAATGCTTGGTTATGTTAAGGAGTCATGTATGAAATGTATCCCTTAACGATGAAAGGAAATTTACAAAAATAATATACCATTTCAACATAAATCTCATTAGAGAAAAATATGTAAAATACTTAAGTATTTAAAATCCATAAGGCAAAAGAATAACAAATAGACCACAAGATAACACCAAATGTACCATAAAAAGTCCTCTAAGGAAAAAATCACACTCAACTCAATGTACTATCTCAAGATTACAATACACTTGTAAAGTACATATGCAAGGCTTCTGAAACATCAAGAACCCTAGTTGCATTCCTCCATGTGAACAAGGAAATGAGAACCATGTAGCCACACATCCCAATCCATGTTTTATCTACTAACATATGGGTGAACCCACATAAGTGGTGAACACTTTTGTGGAGGAAGGGAAAAGTCGATTTTCCCCTTTTCACAAAGTGAAGGGGTTCGGCTGAACCCAAGTGTTCGCCCGAACCTTTATGTGGGTTCAGCCGAACCCCAGGGTTCGACCGAACCATATGTTCGGCCGAACCCCATTGACTTATGCACTTTAATAATAAAATAAAGGGGTTCGGCCGAACCCCTTAACACAGATTAAAACAAAAAAACAACCCTCATCCCTATCATTTTCACCGAGCAGAGAATAGTGGCTGGCGAACAGGGTGCGTGCAAAGAAAAAGCATGCAAAGCAAACACTTCACCTTCGAGCGAACCCTCAACACATCATCTCAGGTTTTCCATAGCTCATATTTGCTGCAAAATTCGTGGTTTCAATTGCATTTGTTTGAAATTTTTTAAAGCATTTTCAACAAATTCATTATATATATTTAAATAGTAGTTAAAATACATCTTTGCACCTTAAAATGAAAAAGCTACATGTGATTATAGGAGGCTTATTACAAATAAATCATGAAGGAATCTAGACTTAAGGTGACTGAGTAAGGAAGAGGTAGAATGACTATTGAATTTTTATTATAATTTCCTCTATTAAATTCTTTTCAAATATCTACTCGGTGATGTCCCCTACAAGTTCAAGATGCTTCAATTTCTAAAAATTAAAAAAATATCCTATGTGTGAAGTTGTGTTGGTCATTTTCATGAATTTCTATCAATTACCATATTGTTATTTTGATGGATTTGTATACCAATATTTCATCTCTACCATCTCCATTTTTCTTTTTCCATTGGTCTATTGGGCTTCATCCTCAAAGTATAATCTTTCAACTAATCTTGATAATCCACTTTCAACCTTTGTTAAATTTATCTAAGTATGGATTCTATTGGACTTCAATTTTATTGCGGTTGTCATGCTAGTAATCCAATCCTTAGTGTTTCTTAGTGACCTAGAATATTTTCTATTTCTAGAGTGTTTGGCTTGACCCTCCATTCAAACCATTCTTGTCTCCATATTCTTTGACCCCTCTTAGCTCTATTGTATTCAAGTGTTATATTTTCTAGGATTTTAGACTTGGTTATATCCTACCATACCACTCCCTTTTAAACTTAAAAATCCCAATCCATTTTAATCCAAATGTCTATAAGTATTTTTGCACCAATTTTTTCATCTCTCAACCATCATGTCATTTCAATCATTCCCCAACAACTTCACAATCTTATTATTTGTATTTACTCCTTGCAGTATTGGGAATTTAGTCTTTCCAATCCTTAAGTACCATCCCTTTCTAACCCCTATTATCTTCATCCTCTACTAGTAAAAACAAATCTTGTGTTTTAGAGTTCTAGAATTGATTCCATGAGTCTAAATTTTTATCCATCTTTTATTTCACAATGTCAAAATCATGATAATGCAATCTTTATATGATGCTAACATCATCAATTTTTAGAGTAACTACCTATTGAGACATACCTACTAACATCATTTTTTCATTCTCCAAAAAATAAAAATATATAAAGCTAGAGGATTCGACCTTATTTTTCCCTAGTATATTATTTCATACTCCCACAAACCCCAACACCTAGTTGAATACTTTTCCTATCTTTTAGAGTCAAAACATTTGGCCTTTTATATTTTTATAAAAAAATTAAGGTCATATAGATACATTAATCTCAACATCTCGATGATTTGTCCTTTATTAAGGTCATATAAGAAACATTTTATTATAATTGTGTATTATGGACCTCCATTTTTATTTAAGTTTTTTTATGGATTCATGGAATCTTTGAGTTTGTGTTTTTTGTTCTTTATATTAATTATTTATTAGTTTGCATCTAAGACGTGCTATAAAATTATGTTACACTATGTAGTTCATGCTAGGATGAGAAAAATTTCTAAAATAATATGTGGGGAATTTAAATTGATTGTGGATTATCAATTAGGGTGCATCATTGGGGTAAAAGGGAATTTGAGAGTGTAAGCTTTAAATGATAAATCCAAGTGCATTAGACTGATTTGAATGTTAGTATTTTATTCAATTAATTAAGGTTTCATGTATTCAAGATAAATTTGATAGTTGAGGGTTGGACATTCTATTCATTTAGAAAGAAAATAAAAATATATATGTTAGTGTCATATGATAGTGAAGTAGGTTTTATTCCATCATCCATAAATTTAGTAATATAAAGCTATTAAATCCCTAGAGAGTGTTATTCAATACATAGTATTTGTATAGGATTTTATATGATACTATATAAATATTAGGTAAATTATTATTGTGATAAACACAATATATATATAGGGATGAGTAGCTTGCTTATATCTAGAGTCACATCATTTGAACTAACTACCAAATTAGAGACCTCTTATATACTAAATTAGTTGTGTTCCTATATTTAAGATCTATAGTCCAAATAAACTTCCAAACTTAGTAAGGCTCAAAGAAGAGGAGGAGGCTTTATCCAAGTCATTCTATCCACTCTAATTTTTCTCCCCCTTAGTCTAAATATATAGGCTACTTCCCCATTGCCTACATTATTCCTAGACTGAGACATTATGGTAGATTTCCTTAATATCTAGATGGTTGCAAGAAAAATACCCAACACCACATCCTCTACAAAAAATAATTCAATTAAAATTTTAAGATATCCATATCTTCTTGAAAAACATCAAGTTATCTGTACTTTGTACATTACATTAGGCAAGTTATTCCAATTATTCTCTATTTATTCCTCATAAAGAGAAAACTTTAGATAATGAAATCTATAATGACATCATATTCTATGAGTCAAATTTTGAGCATACTTACTATTGTGGGATTGATGTACTTGCCTCTCTTGATTGATATTCTAGTGTACTCACCACTATTTTCATGATTCCCAATATATTTTGGTTTTGTAAAGAGAGAAAAATAGTGTTCAAACTAAGAACATTCTTTTAGTGGACCTCACGTGATGATAGGATCTAAGGCACTTCTCATCACACAAAATCTCCATCTTGGATCCAATTCTAGACTCTCATACACTACACCCCCAAGATTAAGAAAATGACTCATACATCATTAAATAGAGTAAACACATTTCAAAATATATAAAGTCGCCATTTCTATAGGAGCATATGTTGAGCATATGTGGAGCATATGTGAAATTATCCAGATTAGTAGTCTTAATGAATTTATTCTAATCATTTTTTGTTCTTACATAATCAAAATCATTGAAAGAGAGAAAAATAGAACCATAACATAGAGATAATCAATAAATTTTGCTACAACTATCAAAAAAAGAAGAAAGAGAACTAGATATCTTCAATAGCTCAATAAATGAATTAATACTTAAGTTATGAGGATCACAAGATTGCCAACTAGGGTCCTATTCTTGTGGATCTTGCTATAGTACAACTTAACAATAAAATTCCTCTAGCATTTCCAAATCTCTCTATCCCTTCACCTCCTATCATGCCACTAAATCTTATGTACAATATATTGAACTTCAAAACATCACACTATGCACTTTGTAGATTATATTAGTTACTATTCTACTAAGTATTTATTTATTCCTCATCAAGAGAAAACTTCGTACAATGAACCACATAATGACATTATTCACACAATTCCTCCACATGAAGAAGGTAGCCCACCTTTTAAAAAAATCCAAATACAAGGTATAACCTTCTCTGCATGTATTCTACTAAACCAATATGAATACACAAGCATTATTGAGTTAATCAGTATAATTATTTGACCAAATATTGATTTTTTGAACCTTTATAATACCAATGTTTTCTTGTAATAACTCAAAAAATTATTGAAAACAATATTGTACATACTATGACGAATGATATTGATCATCACTAACATGTAAAAATTGTGCTCCCTAACTATCTTCTTATTTTATTTTTTACTATTAGGGGCACGCCTATATGTGATGTGAACAATAATAGTTTATCTGAATAGAATTGTAATATTAATATGATTCAACTTCTTTTTGTGGCTGCAATGTGTAATTTTATATAAAATTGACTATAGATCTATAATAGTTCCAATTAGGAAAAATCCTTGCACACCTTGACTTGTTGATCTAACCATCAAGAATAGTGGCTATGTATTGCATACTTATAAAAAATATTCTTAAAATCAGAAATAAAATTAGCAACTTGCTTCTCTTGTGACCAACTCACAGATCTAGAATCTTCACCTCCACTCTTCAAATTGTATTTTATAGTTATCTCATATCTCTTTTTCTCAAACATTTTTTTTCCCAGATCATTTTTCTTCCATCATGAGTACATGATATAAACTTTGATAACCCACCGCATTGTAAACGCTTCTCATTTAAACACATTTTTACAAAAAATTACAATCATTGTATCTAACACATTAAAATAAATCTAATAGGTCCTTACATAAATTTGGTATTTTAATTGTACCACACTCTTGTAAAATTTGGTTAGTATACAAAGTATAATTAATATTACATGTAATAGTTCATGGTAGATAAAAACTACATGTCGTATTTACAATATGTATTAGAAATTTTAAGAGGCATGTACTTGATAAAAAGGCTTACAATCTATTCAAATTCCCTTTGTGATATTTTTAAATGAATATATTTTTCAAGAAATTTTACACAATTTTGTTTGGCTACATTTCAATTAATGTTTAATATGTGGTATGTGGTCTTGATCACCAATTTTTTATTTTAAAACATCCTTTGTAACATTGAGTGATACTCTAGAGTTAAAGTGCCAAAATAATTCAATTTCATCATTTGTGTTATTAATTAGCTTTTTATGAACTCATGGAATCGTACCATTAAAATCTCAAGTACCATTTTCAATAGGACTATCTAGTCTTGATCTTATTGCTAGTGTTTTTCACAATATTTTACAATTTATGCTTAAGTGAAGATGAGTTTGCCTCATTAATCAAACCTTTCTTAATTTATTTCTTACTATTGAGGTTTTTATTACTCTACAAGTAGCTCTTTTATCTTTCTACTTACTAGTAATCCTAATAGAATTAAGAGAATTAAAAAATATTTTAATAATAATTTTATTTTAATTAGAAATTTTGATTGCCTAAATATTTAATTTATTTTGTAAAGGTCTTATTTTTTACAACTTTAGTAATTTTACAAAAGTATTCATTGAAAATTTTTGAAGCTCAAAATTGAATGGTTCATGGTTCATTTAAGACTTTATCTTATGTTCTCATCAATTTTAAGTAACCATTTTTGGGTTCCAGAATTATTACAATTTTATCAAGCTCATTAGAAAATTTTGAATATGGGATATCATTCTTATTCGGAAAGGTCCTCTCTCTTCTTAAGTAACTTGGAGATACAATGACTTTCATTTTTTTATGTGCACATGTTATCAATTTTATTAATATTATCAACAATTGGATCATGGAGTATAATTTTAATATCATGGGGTTCATTTCTACATTATTCAAAAATATTTCTAAATTTGAATTCTTATTTTTCTATGATGTTACTCTTTTCAATAGGTGTTTCATAACATTTTGCAACATTTTCACTTTCATGTTCAAAATTTTTATTTTCAATGTTAAGTAATAATGTTTTCCCTTTATTACTAGTTGTAGGAAATAAATCTTAGATGCAAACTTTATCAATGTTTTTTAAATTGTCTTTAATGACACATTTTGTTTTAGAGTGGACACACACACTTGTAAATTTAAATTTTATAATTGTTTTAGATTATGTTTTTTGTGCAATCTAGTGATTATGTGAATATTTTGATTATAAAAAACTATGATAGATGTTGAACATGTTTTGTGTTAATGGTATGGAAATATTATTGATGAGTAGATGAATTATTAGAACTGTTTTAGATTTCTATTCCTTATATCTAGATATATTATTTAAACTAAGTTCTCATTGCTCCTTTAGGTACACATACATACATTAACATGGATAATGCAGATGTTCCACCTCCGAAATCTTTGTTTGCAAATACCACTAATGAGATTAATAAATTGAAAGACTCATTAGCATAAAATGCAAACCCAGGGATATATTCTGAACCATGCATGTCAATATTGCATAGTCTTGAAAAACTAAGGGATCAACTTGAAAGGACAAGTGCATTTTCTCCAGATAGAGTAGCTGCTATTCTTTCCCACATGCGGGAAGAAGTACATGGTGAGGTTCCCCTTAAACAAATACAGGATAGCGTGACCAAAGAAATGATCAAAACCAATTATTTTCCATTTTATCAAAGTGCACGTAAGGTTAGGGGATACTAGGTCACTAGATGTGTTGATCGTGATATGGCCTCATTGATCTACCCATGATTTCTCGTAGCACATGGTCAATACCCAAACAATGACCATATTCCATTATATTTTGTTCAGCAGTTGTATGCTGAGGTCCATTTGGGCCTCAAAGTCAACTACTTGGACATTCCACCATATACTGGTCAGGGGCGTGGCAGGATTGCTAATAGACCCACTTATCGTTGAGCAGATAGACCGACCCCAGTGTTTAGGGTATTGGTTGGTGAGAGGTCTCCTGCTCTCACCCCAGCTCTAGCCCCCATAATAGATGAGGTTTTTGTTGCTTCCCAAAAGGAAGCAATTGATACTGTAGGTGACATTGCAGCTACCACCACTAGGATATTTGTTGATCGTGTAGGTCAGTATTTGATGTCTAGACATCCTCGACCCACACCATATTCAGCACAGTGGACCACCATGGATCCTTTCACAACAACAAGCATCCCTACTCCCATAGAGCTTGAGGCACTTACAGGAGATATGGCACGCAGGACTCTGCATTGTTTGGCTGAGGAACTCTTGGAGGCATATGCCTTCATTGCATCAGACTATGGGATCGATATAGAGAATGTTAGAGATCGTTTGGCACATGGAGGTCGTTCACTTCTAGGATCCCATCACTCTCAACCCAGCACTAGTGCATGTCAGGATCCACCATCTGATCATTCGATAGCTGCACATACTATGGGTATTACTGAGATGTTGGTTGGTGCCGATTCGTTATTGTCGATGCCATCTCACCTACATAGTCCTCTCCACTCATCATTGCTGGCACGACATGAGATAGATGAAAGGGATGCAAATATTGATTCGTCGCTTGATCATATAGTTGATATGGTGGAGGCGGCCATTTCAGAGGACTCAGGTCATCCGATATCAGATGATGTGCATGTATGTATGCATGTGCATGTTTCAATTCCTTTTTAATTATTTTTAAATTTTAGTTTTAATTTAACTAGATATTCATGTACTAATATATATGAATTTATATATTTGTAGGTGGACATACCTAATGTCACTCCTAGCCTTGTTCCAGATTGTACACATCGATGTGACTCTATGGATGAATCTAATGCTAGTGGACATGTGAGTTTTAAATTTTTATATATACATGTGTATATGTACATGAATATGTACATGCACAGATCTAGATACATATTTAATATAAATTATATGTATTTAACACATTTTGTACACCATTTTATTTGTAGGGCTCAGCACATCCATCAGAGCAGGACCGTTCTCATTCAGATGGTCATTTGACTAGGAGTCAACATTCATATTAGGCCCTGCATATTAGATGTATTTGCTTATATGATGATCTTTCTAGTATTTGACATTTGATTATCTCTAACTTACATTTGCTATATATGATGATTTTTAGTATTCGACATTTCCTTATATGATGATCTTTAGTATTCCACATTTGATGATCTCTAACTTACATTTGCTTTTATGATATACATACATTTGGAACTTTGCTTATAACATGTTACATGTTTATACATTGATCAATATTGATATGTTTACATGTTTATATGATATATGTATACATTCGCTTATATTCAATATACATGTACATTTGCTTATTTGATGATCTCTTACAACTTACATTTCCTTATATGATATATACATTTGATCTCTCTAGAGTAGAATTTTAGGAAATGAATGCCACTTTATAATTAAGTTCATTCACATGTTGATCACAATAAATATTTTGCACACGCATGCCTTGGATATATATGATCTTGAATGTTTTCTTTCTATGTATATAAAAATAGAACCATATACTCATATAAGCATTTAAATATGTACAATAATGATTATAAAATGCATCATTTAAGCACAATAATAGGAATTAATTCACTAAATTGTAATAAAGTATTAATGGACGATAATGAATAATAATGGATCTTAATTATGGTATATGATAAAATAATAATAGTGGTTTGACAAAATTATTTTAGTGTCTTACAAGATGATGTTCAAAATAACATTGTTTAAAAAAAAAAGATCTTAAGAAGAATAGATTAAAAGAGATGAAAAAAATAATGATATGCCTCAATTAGGTGGAGGAATAAGAAAATATTAGGTGGTTGATGATGATTGGACTGAAGAGATTATTTGTGTAAAAAATACACAAGTTAGCTCTCAAAAGAAGAATTATGAGGAATATTTCATATGAAATATAGAAGATGATGGAAGAAAAGAAGAGGAGGAATGTAGAAAATGATTTAAGAAAAGTAAAATTAGGTGAAAAATGTGATTGATTGTTTTTGAATACTTAGTTATATTGACATGTAAAGATCAACTTTATCTTAATATACATGTAGATTTTATGCACCAAATTATGTAGGATTGAGGTTAAAATTTATCCAATGCATGTAGTAACTTATAATAAAATAATAAACAAGAGGAATCCCTAGTATTCAATAAGACATTTTATTTTCTTAGTGGGTCTAAGATGGGACAACCAATAGACACAAAGAGAAGATAGAAGATATGCATCAAGATCTATTGTAAAGAAAGATGTAACAACATATTCTCAATGCAAAAATTGGAATATTTCAACTTAGATATGTATGTAACCAAGTAACCCTAAAATCATGAAATAAATGTTGTACACAATTATACATGAATACATCTATGGATGGTACAAAATCCTACTGCCAAAAGATCTCAAACCAATGAAAGTACAAATATAACTTTGGAAAAAAAGGTGTTAATCCTAAAGAAAAATATGACTTAATGCTTCCTTGATACAACCATAAGTTAACCAATCAAATCATTGTATTCCTCAATTTAATTTAAGCATAAATGTATATGACATATTCTTATACATATGCACTCTCTAATACTTATGGGGCAACCATATATTCAACCATCAAGTAAATACATGCACAATGAGGAGAATTGTGCACATTTTCACTATTCACCAACCAACACGAAGCATAAACATTCTACAAGACACTTTTGGGATTTTTTGTTTGGTACAACATTCTACAAGACACAAATTTTAATATGTTAGGTTTCTTTTTCTACAACAAAAAAGAAGATTGAGACAACATTCACTTTATATATATAGAAGACAATGACTAATGAATCAATGATTTTTCTTGGATGTATAGGAGAAGAAACATCTTGAGATTTAGTCATGTAACATCTCCTTGTGTGCCAATTGTCTTTTTTGTTGAGATGCTAGATTTGGGGGATCATTGAAACTAACACTATATTTTCTTCTACTCCCACCATCACTCTTCCAATGATTTTTTTTATGACAAGGTTTGCACATTATTTACATAACAAGTACTTGAATTCCATGGAACAAATATATAATTGGAAATATCTACTCAATTTAAGGTTCTCAATGTATTTCAACCCCTAATTTGTGTCCAACCAAATTTAAAACACTTGTCATCAACATATATTTTAAGTAACTAAAACAATCCAGAGTTCAAACAAGTTACTATAAGTTCTCGTCTTGAACATGTATGTACATGTACAAGTGAACTTGAAAATCATGGATATAATCTAACTCAAACATTCTGGCTCAACCCGCTCTTGCATAACATGTAAATTTTTTTGATGGTCATCACTATCTAGTCTCCATTTTTTTCGTCCATGTGCATGTGGAACTGCATGAAGATGTAGGGCGGTAGCAATTATAAGGTGACTATATTGATATACCTTGTTATCAACTTGATAGTCCACAAAATGAATCCCATGTTGAACAACTTTGACTTGTTTTAGATATATCCCTTGCACAACAACATAACCTGCACGATAAACATGAACCTGAGGTTATACATGTGCATGTGTACAACATTTGCATGCTCAAGGTTTGTACAATATATGTTTAATGTTTTTAAGGTAATGTACACATGTACACAATGTATATATATAATTTGAAATTCAAACTCACCTGTGGGAAATAACATTCCATCATTTGTTTTAGGTCGTGTTAGCTTATTCCTCTCTTTTGTGCAACACAGTAAATAATAGCTAACACCTTCTATGTTTCTAGGCTCTGCTATAACTGCAAAAACATCTCCTGTACACCAAATTTACACAATAAAATTCTAAAAAAATTAGAATTGTCTCTACACAAGTTAAAGATCATTAAATTTATATAATATTTAAATTATTGAAAACTTACACAATTACCTTTTCTAACCAATCCTGAAATATGGTCATAATCAATTGAAATCAAAGGAATGTCTTGAAATCTTTTATCCTCATTTTCATCGTATCTGTCTGAAACAAATAGTGGCACCATATCCCATTTACTAACATATTCAAGTTCTTCATTGTTGCATGCATGAGAGTTTCCCGCAATGCACTCAGTGCAGAAACAAGAGTAATCTCTCGTGTATAATGTCCATCTAGGGTGACTATCTGAACTCATAACACAATGCAAAGATCTTGTTTTTTCTACCCTCTTGCATCCATGCATCGATCTTCTATCCACACCTAGATAAATGTAATTGCAAAAAACTTATATGAACTTGAACATGTGCACGTATATATATATACATGTGTTAATTTTAAATTTAAATAATTTTTTTTTTTTTAAATGTAATTTATACATACCTAATATCTCCCAAAACACTCTATGTGGAATGTTTCGGTTTGTTCTTGAAGATGTGCCGACCTAATTTGATGCAAAGTGTTTCTTGCACCATTCAAAAACATCATGTGCATCATCTATATGATCTTCTGAATAACTCAGTTGATGCTTTCTTAAAGCACGTTTGATGCAAGCTCCTACGCCATCATGTTCACCCTTTCCATGCCCACTCTCAAAGAAACTCCAAACATGTGGTATGTTGTAAATTTTATGATATCTAGAAAGTGCATAAAATGGCCGTGATGATTTGAATTGTGTCGCACATCCATCTGACCATACAAAATGTTTTTCAAATTTTACACCCCTGCTTCTCAAATTCTCAAAAAAACATTTTGTAAAACAATGTTATACAAAAAGTGTGTCATGCTCTTTATCATCACTAATATAAAAGTGATATTCTTTCTTGATGGCTCATTGTTCATCTGTACTCTCAACACCATCTAATTCCAATTGTGCATGTCGATAACACACATGAACCATAATAGTGACCTGTTTTGAAAAGTAATATTCTGATTGAATCTCTTTTTGATGTACAAAAGAGTAATTTTCTGCAAAGTCAACTACTGATAGAACTATTCCAAGTGGGAAAGTATCTCTTAATGTTTGAAATTGATGTGCTTTCCACTTAGCATAAAAGGAATGTTGTATGTATGGTTGTATCGATTTTTCAAAATCTTCCATAAATTTCCCAATAGGTATCTCCTCTTCTACATAGTTTAACCTTGTGGATTCTTTCCCAAAATTTGTTTGAAACTTTACATACTTGTAACTTTTGCAATTTACTGTCTTTGTTAGGTCAACATTTTCATTTGTTGAAGGAAAGTTAGCCAAATTTCCACATGTTTCACATAGTCCTTTTATGCATTTTATTTGAAGTCCATTTTCATGATCACATAATAGATCCTTTATGAACAAACTTACCTGTTTAGGAGGTGCCTTTTGAAAACCATATCTTTCTTCTCTCATCTTTCGAAACACCTGATAGTAGAGATCAAATTCAATGTGATAACGACAACAACAAGTTTCAAAAAACTTGTTTATCTTCACATAGTATGGCTTTAACCTTTCAAACATTGTTTGCCCAGTCTTTATATGAGGATACATATTACAAAAGTTCATATACATCTCAAGTTGTGCTATGTCTAGCCAATGTTTAATATGTTCTTCATAAATACCAAGTCCAATCCTGTGCCTCATAACATCTCTAGTATTTGATGAAGGACAGGTCTGATCATTCCAAAAACTTGAGATCAAGTTCCTAACAGCATCTTCAATCCTGTTAGAACGAGGAGCTCTACACATACTTGTCCAATTGCCTTCAGAACTATCATCTAAAACCTTTCTCTTTTTCTCATATTTTATTAGTGTGGTTCTACTATAACCAAATTAAGTGGAAAGTGCTGACATTTTTCTTTTTCTGGATATTTCTTTATTTAAAACAGATGTCAAAATCACCTTTCTTGCAATGGTTCTATCCATTGATCGAGATCCTTTCCCAATGGAATCTAAACCTTTTTTTACATTTTCAACAATATCTTTTTGCAGTCTCATGTGTTTCCTCTTATTCGATGCAGAATGTACACCCAACAATTGTAATGACTCTTTCAGCTCATCACGAAGAAGTAAACATGATAACAATTGGGTTTTTTCAAGTGTTTCAAGATGATTGAAATGATCATGGATTATTCTGTTAGTAGATTTAGTCATTGACCTCTTACTTGTATTTTTAGGTTGGTCGGCATTACATTTCAGTTTCTCCATATCCATTTCAAGTAAATGATCTAAATTTCTATAAGAAATTTGTTTCCCCACTGTTTCAGCTACTTTTATATGCTCATCCATTGGTGTAGAAGGAAGTGATCCCGAACCCTCTCCAACATGCATTGTTTGAACTCGGGTCTCCTCCTTATCTTCAAGGTCCTTGTGTTCTTCAACTGATTCATTTGGTCCAATATCTAGATTGGGCTCGACTTCTGCTTGAGAACTTCCTGCTCGTTGAGCCATTTGTACATGTCACAAAATATTGCGCAAAGAAAGTGAGAGATGGTGATATATAAGTGGAGTTGAACATACGAAATCAAATGAAATCAAAGATTCTTGAACTTTAGAATTCCATGGAAAAAATGCATTTGAAAAGGATATGATTCTAAGATGGGATATATAAAAATGATATGATATATGATGTGATAAGCTAAGAATGCAAGAGGTCAAATGCAACGCTAGGTCCAAATTTGGTTACGATGCAAGGCTTGACTTGTGTTATGATGGATAAACACAAGGGAACAATGATCAAGAGAGGGTATGCAGGAGATGATGGACTCCAAAAGGATTTCCCTAGACACGCAAGGCTAATGGTATTTTCCCTAACTTGAAAGTCCATGATAAACCTTAAGTGATGTGGGCGATAGATAAAAAATGGATTGGTTTTGAGACCTATGAAGAGTAGTGGAATTCATGCAAGAGCTAAGGGTTCTATTTGATCAATGATGACTATGCAAAGGACTAAATTCATGGAATGTATGCAACTTGGAACTTAGGCACGATATGATCTTGATATATATGCAAGGGGTTGTACATGCAAGACCTAGGTGAAATGATATATATGTATACACGGACTATGTGATATGATCTATGTATGCAAGAGTAGGAATATGTAAGGACTAGGATGCAATGAAAAGGATATGATTCTAAGATCCAGGATATATGGAAATGGTATGATATATGATGTGATAAGATAAGAATGCAAGAGGTCAAATGCAACTCTAGGTCCAAATTTGGTTATGATGCAAGGCTTGACTTGTGTTATGATGGATAAACACAAGGGAACAATGATCAAGAGAGGGTATGTAGGAGATGATGGACTCCAAAAGGATTTCCCTAGACACACAAGGATAATGGTATTTTCCCTAACTTGAAATTCCATGATAAACCTTAAGTGATGTGGGTGATAGATAAAAAATGGATTGGTTTTGAGACCTATGAAGAGTAGTGGAAATCGTGCAAGAGCTAAGGGTTCTATTTGATCAATGATGACTATGCAAAGGACTAAATTCATGGAATGTATGCAACTTGGAACTTAGGCACGATATGATCTTGATATATATGCAAGGGGTTGTACATGCAAGACCTAGGTGAAATGATACATTCTATGTATGCAAGAGTAGGAATATTTAAGGACTAGGATGCAATGAAAAGGATATGATTCTAAGATGACATATATGAAAATGGTATGATATGATGTGATAAGTTAAGAATGCAAGAGGTCAAATGCAACTCTAGGTCCAAATTTGGCTATGATGCAAGGATATGACATGGATGGAGGACTAGGATATGACGTGGATGGAGGATTAGGATATGACATGATTGGAGGACTAGGATATGACATGAATGAAGGACTAGGATATGATGTGGATGGTTGGTTTCCCTTGTCAAGGTTAGGGTGGGTATGACTAATGGAAGGTTTTTGTGACTTAGTGTCATGGGTTGTGTTAGGGGACTCTTGATAGTTTGACTATATTGATTTAGATTTGGAGGATGATGTTCATTTGTTCATGTTGTCTGAAAATAGTTGGCAAACACGTGGTGTTGTAAAGAATGAAAATCAACCACATAGAAGACATTTACAAAAAAAAAATCCTAAGGCTGCAAGGACAGTATTCTTATGGATCCCACAAACTGCATATCCTTAGCGAATGAATTTTAGAAGCTTAGCCCCACGGGCTCCCCCTTACATTGCACTCACTTCTCAGGGCAACCAATCTTCCAATCTCCATGAAACTCCCATGGTAGATTGATCATTTCTACTAAGAACTGCGTAGGTACGGGTGCCTTGGCAATGACCGTTGCTACACCAAAGAATAGAAGGTTTGTGGTTTTCTAAAACTAAGGATTTTTTTCGGGCACCCGTTCAGAAGGCCACGTGAGAGGCATTATCATCCTAGTTTGCAGAGGTTAGGCTCTGCAGGTTTCGACGCACCACAAGGGTACTGGGGAGTCAATTGCTTGTCCACAGGAAGTTCTGTAATGCTAAGCTTTCCTTAACATTCGAATTTATATACCGGTTGGGCGTTGCTTGGCTTTAGCGCATTCCCGGTTTGAGTCGCTTTGGGCTGAGTAATTTTTCCCACCAAAGTAGGCCCAAGATCTAAGGCTTAACAAAAGCGAACCAAAATATTCATAGTTCAATTGATCTTTGTTTAAAAACAAGGAAAGAGCACATGAATATTTCAGATCACACTCGCATGGTGTTCTTTTTAAACCAAAATCAAAATGTGAACAAATAAAGAATGCACAAGGTTCATTTTATCCATTTGTAGTGTTTGTCAAGCAAAGGGGTTAATTTTAACCGTTTGTAGTGTTTTCTATCTAAGAGTTAATTTTAAACCCAATGAAAAATAAAGTGTGTTGTTCTTTTTAACCCATATGCATTTGCATGTCTGTTCTTTTTTAACCAATGCGTGTAAAATACAAGTTGTAAATAAAAAAAACAATTAAAATAACATTTAGCTAATTCTAGCTGGACACATGCTAAAACAAACAGATTAGTAGCACAAACAAAAAAAGACTCTAATCTAGAAATAAAGAAAACAGGAAAAAAAAACTGAAAAAAAGATAGAAAACCGGGACAAAAATCTTAGATAGTGTGGTAAGTCTATGAGCCTCTTTGTACCTAAGTAGATATTCAAGATCTAGTAAATTTAAATATTTTATTTTTCTTCTAGATAAGGTATCCCATTACGAGAGATCATTAGGATTTGTGTCTCAACCTTCAATCCCTATCTATTAATACTAAATAAAATATAATTTTCAAACTATAAAACAACATATATATATAAATTTCAACACTCATAATTTAATTTTTGGCTTGGAACATGTTAGAATAGACATTAATTCTAAGAACATGATAATTACAAAATAATGCATCTCTTTCACATCTTAATATTTTTAAATGGGCACAATCATATAGAACTCATTTTTATGGATGAAAAATATATTAATAAACTTGGGAGTAGATGTTAAAATTATTCTTAAAATAAATTGGGAGGAGCTTGGGAAACCAAATTTACATGATACTCCCTATGATATAGTACTAGATGAGGGAGAAGATCCAAAATTTTCATTAGCACGTGGTATCTAATATAAAGGTCAACCTATTGTGTTTAAAGGAAAAATAAATTTTGCGGTGTTTGAGATTCAAAATGACTCTTTGGTGCTTTTAAAATTTTGTTTAATCTCAAATTGGTTCATGTAAAATGTAATGAAATCTTTGACTCCCAAAAAAAAGAATTAACATTTTATACATCATGGAGGGCTAGATAGTGCATATAAGATTATGATAAGAATCTATAGCAAAAGAAAGAGATGTAGAAGAAGATGACATATTTAGATGGCTATATTCATTGAGGAAGCTACCTAAGAAAATATCATAATCACAAATTTTCATATTTCTTCTTGTAGATTCATATCTCTCTTGGAAATTCTTGTTGATCCATCTTCTCAAATTTTATTTTTCATATATCTAAGGGATGCACTTATTGCTATAGATTAAATATATATATATTTATGTTGCACTCATCTTAGTTCTAGATGCACATAGGATAAGAGCACAACCATATTAATCTAATGTATTTTTATTTGATTATTTGTGGAGGTAAAAATACCAAATTAGGGATTTGACAATATTGGTAAGATAACCAAAATTCACCCCTTTCCCTTTGTGGAACTAGCTACATGTATTCTTGGAAATCTCTTCATATGAAGGTTTTGTGTCTTTTCCTATCTATCATAATTATATTATCTTAGAGTTCAGTTTAAATAACATTATGACCATTTTATATCATTTAATTTATTTTACAAAATTTATGTGTTATTCTACTATTTAGTTTCTTGTTATTGGTTGTGTATTTTATTCTTATTTTATAGACTTTCAATTTTTTGCATAAACTGGTATTTTTTATGTACTTGACAAAAATCTATGTAGTCATATAGAGGTCTTAATGTAGTCATGCTACCATCTAGGAAACATGATTTAATTTTTATTATCTTCTATTGATTCATATTCTAGATTCCTATCACATGATTCAAGATATCTATTTCTCAACTTTCATTCTAGGTTTTTCTTTGTTTATAATTAAATCCCATTTTTAATATTTTGTTTAATAAAAATATAGTATTTTTTTTATAGGAAAAATAAGCATGCATAGTTTATATAGGTGAAACCAATTTAGATAAGACCATTTACACTTGTTGATTTATCTATTTTGGATAGTATTTTTGTGTTATTAATCTTATCTAGGAATAAAGTTAGTTAAAACTTTCAACTTTTTATTTAGGTAATCAAATTCAATACATTTTTATTTTTACTATCAATATGTTTATTTTTTTATGAATTATTTCATTGTTATGAAGAATATTCTAATTCTAATGTTAGATTATGTGTTAGAAAATTTAGAAAATATTATTTTAGATACATATTTCTACATTATATGTTCCTCGCATATAAACTTATTTAGTTAATGTATGTTTTATGTGTATATTCATCGTACTTGTTAAATCTATCATAATCCAAAAATAGTTATTGTTAACTAATATGATTCTATTTATTATAATATTTATAATTTTTACCAATTTTTGTGTGTTTGTGGGGTGTTTGAGCTATCCCCGCCTTCTCAACTAATTATCACTATTTAGGTTTTTTAGATGAGTTTAGAATTTTTTTTTGGTTGAATTATCTTGTGTCATCTTCTTTTATCCAATTTGGTTATACATAATGATTTACCTACTATTGATTTTCATGTATTGATACAAAGGGAGATACCAAGATAGAGGAGGAAATACTGGTGAAAGATGGTGTTTCTACCGTATCTATATAATTGATGATGCACAATTGGATGAAATAAATATAATAATTTAAAGGACATTAACATAGATAGATGCAAAATTGGGTGCCACAAAAAAATACAAATAAAGAGAATATATTGTAGATCAAAACTAGTAAAATATTTAGTATAAGGATTCATAAAATCTAGTGATAACTTGCAGATTTTAGTTTTATAGAACTCATTGATGATGTGCATTTGAGTTTTCATTTCCAAAAAAATGAAATGAGGAACCTTCAATTTTCTTATATATCAATCATTTGATGCATTTTCCCTTGTTGCTAGATAAAACATATGATAAACTTGCTAAATTGTAAATAAATAAATTTACCCATATTTGACGAGAAAAAAAAGAAATAAACACGTACCTTATTTCCTTCTATGATAATTTGTCAAATTTTGTTTGTGTCTATTTTCTTCTTTATCTTTTGAAAATTTTTGTTGAACTTTGTTTTTTATTTTTGCTTTTTATCCCATTTTCTTCTTCAAAATACAAATGATTGATTTAAACTAACAACAATTTTTTCTCAAAAATGCAAAAAATCTGTCACAAAAACTTGAAAAAACTTAAAAAAACTTATAACAGTAAAAAAAAATGCAACAATAACAAACATTATCAAAATATTCATCATTTTTTAACCTGTAAAATATCTTTTTCGGTTGACAGGCTTGGAAGCACGAGGGTCGCCGTCGTTTACACAGGAGCTCAGAAAAACGCAAACAAACCTGGAAAAGATGTTTGACTTTCGGATGTATAGTGAGGGGGTTTGGACGAACCAATTTTGTGTGGTTCGAACGAACCCCATTAAAATAATTTCCTTGGTTATTTTAAAGAGGTTCGGCCGAACACCCTTATTCCGCAATCTCCCAAAAAAATCATTTTTTTTTGTAAAAAATTATGTTTCGAAGCTCAATTTGAAAATGAAAAATGCAGAAGACTTTAGAAACCCAACTAGAAAATGGTAGTCCTCAAAACGAGCTATCCAACGAATTAAATTTTAATATGTTTTGGTTTTATTATGTATTTTATTTTTTAGTTTTATTAAACATAGGTTTTTCACCTAAAATGAAGCTCTCTGGTCTGTACATGTGGAAAAATAGCAGATTGTCAAAATAATTTTTTTAAAAATATGTTGAGGCTGGGTATTGCTGTCCTTGATTGATTAAAAAAATTAAAAATAAATTTCTATACATACATAAAAAGTTATGTTGTATACAGTCCGCCTATGTCTGAATTGCAATTGGTTTGACTTCGAAACTTGATTAAGGAAAAAATATTCAATAAAAATCTATGAGACCAAATGAAAGTGCTAGATATCGTAGTTACAAATCTAAATTTAAAAAAATTAGAATTTTATCCTTTAAACAAAAAAAGTTATGTTGTGTACGGTGAGCATCACTTTTTAAAAATGTTGTTTTATGAAAAATACCAGTTTTCGTGGGAGATGGAAAAAAAAGTGCAATATGATTCCAAAAATTTTGAAAAAAATATTTTTAGAATCTACAGACAAAATTTGATGAGACTCTAGTTTCATCATCTTCAAATTCCTCACGGTTTAGTCGCTATAGGTGCCCAAATATGAAGATTTAGTTAAAAATAATAATTGCAGTCAAATATTACACCTTAGCTAACAAGTCAAAAGATGCTCAACCTAACCTTAGCTAAAAATTCAAATATTACACAAGTCAACCTCAACAACTACTCATGTACTTGCTTTTATAGAAACAATCTTGCACAAAACCACTATTGTATTATTTAAACCATATGCCTTAGAACCATGAGCTCACTAAATAATGACCCCAAATTAAATATTGGGTACTAAAATTTTCCAATATTGAATATTTTCCTAATGTTGAACTCACATTAAAGATTTAACCCAATGTCACATACAAGATACAAGTGGCCCCAATAATGTTGAGCACATGTAGTATCTACATCTCTAGGATGCACCACAATTAAATATTTATTTTACATTATCAACATTATTATGCTTATTATGCAAGGTGTGCAACACGCCTTTCATAAAAAAGGAACTAGGAAGGATAAAACTTCATGTAAGCGAAAAATCCTCCTAGAAAGAAGCACTCCCCTCACTCCACCCTTTCACCCTCACCCAAAAAAAGAGATAAAATCTTCCTCAAATAGAGAGACAATGAGAGAGACCATGAAGCCCCCTAAATATGTAGTCTCTTGATTTGGTAGCATATGCTCAACTTTGAATGCTAAAGATAATCTATGAACATCAAACACCATTTCTCCCCTTAGGAAGAAACAAACATAAATGTGTATGTAGGATATTTTTCCATTCTAGAAAAGAACGAGGGAAGAAAGATAAGGTATGATTTCTTTGGAGTTTTCTTAAGTGTCACCCAAGATCCTTAAGATTAGATTCTTCAAAATGGCAAGAGAAGTCTTGTAATATATCATCCTTATGAAGTGATTCCTCTAATCATGAGTGGGTCCGCTAAAAAGAATTGGAAATGTCTTATAAAATGGATAAGATATTGTTGTCAAAATATCAATAGAGAACTCATGACAACCCATGCATGGTTGAAATTCCTATAAACAATCACAACTACCAATTGTATGGATGATTATTAGTATCCCCAAACAACTACCAAATGATGGTCCAAGTAGTATAAATACACTTATTTTGCTTAATTTGATGTCTCAAATATCTAGGAATAGTATGAGAAATAATTTTTTAGACTATATTATTGTCACCATTCTATTTATACTTTTGTTTATAAACTATTGGTTCATAGATCATGTGTAATGCCCCAAGCCAACAGATCTAGAAAATTACCCAAATGAACTTTTTTTTGAAACAACAAAAACAACAACTAAGATGCAAAAACAACATGTCACACTTGCACAACAACACATAAGTGTCATGTGAAACACAATAACACAAGGGAAAAAATAACATGAATAACCTCACCATTATTACAAGCTAGGTGGCACCAACAAAAGGCTTACCAATCATGGGATGAAAATATCCATGATGAACCTATGAGAGGAGAACGAAACCTAAATGACAATCATGCACTAAATCATGATCACATTCTATCATAAAAAAAACACAAAGGTAGGATGAGGGAAGCATATACCTCAAATCCACACCAAGAAACTCTCACAAAATTCACAACACCATGAAAACCCACATAGATGGTGAAATGAGTAGGAGCTAACATCCCTCAACTAGATGAATCAACCACTAATTTTCATAAGAGGGAGTAGGACGAAGGTAAAAACCACCCCCTTCCACTCAAAAACAACTAAATAACACCTAAAACAAGTGACAAGACTACACAAGAGGCTATCTTACTAGGAGGTACAAGCCCTCCACCAATTGGAACAACAAAAGGTCACTTCCAAGCAATGACATGCTTCCCAAGACAAGCGGTTGCCATAAAATTAAGGTATGACACTTGGTGACAAAAAAAAAAGGGAAGACTCTCTAGGCAAAGGCAGAGAACTTTCTTATTCTAAGTTTCCTCAAGAAAAGGTTGAAAGACCCAATAATGAAGAATGACAAAAAATGGGACACCAAAGGACACTAACACCCAAGAAGGACATTAGCACAAGTGCAGAAGTGCCTTGTCTTAGCGATGGGGTCTTGTTTTGCTTTTGGATTCCTTGCTAGGAAGTGTAGTCAATTATATTATTATAGTCCTAGTGTTAACACTAGTGTCCTAAATAGTGAGCAAACCCAAGCTTAGGTTTGGTCCCCAAGACAAGAACAAACCTTAGGGACTACAAGGAAGGATCCTTGATAAAAAATTCTAAAATGATGAAAATAATCCAAGAACCAAAAAGGTCCTAGGCTCCTACTCTCACCTCACACTATTCCATGAAGGAGATAACTCCCAAGGGCTAGGGATAAGAGACATCAAAATGAAGCCAATGACACAAGGGGTGAAGGAAAAAAGTGTCCCACACCCACCAAGGACACTCAAAGAACCCTAAATGACCCCTCAATAAGGTTGTTCTCAATGAAACACTACACACACAAAAGAGATCTAAAGGCTCCAAAGATCAAATAACATGTTTTATAACATGATTCATTTAAAAGCCGAAACTGAAGTGTTCTCTAAGTTCATTTTAACCAACATTAATAGAAATATAAATTACATATAAAACCACATAACCATTTAACACCAATGTCAAGAAAGCATACGTATGAAGATAGGCCCTTCACCACTTATTTGGAGGGTTTACATTCATCGAAATAGGATGTTCCATTACAATAACATCACAATTACAAAGAGGACTCAAGGTTTTAAAATTCTACATATACATCATAATGTGAAAATGAAGGCATTCATATGTAAGGCGAGAACATCTATTTGCACATTGACCGAAGTTCCTCCAAGGTGAGGCCTCTAAGAATATCCAATCCCCAATGGAAGTATCCATGCCATCCAACCACATGGTACTGTTAGTCCACTCCAACCATGCTAGGAGATAGTCAATTGGGAACAAGAACATCACTCACACAAAATAAGGATCATAGCTCACAAACACACCAATCAATATATACATGACATCAAATAAAGTACATCATCACAACACACACATGGCATAACATGATCACGTCAAATGAATATAGGCCAACGAAATGATCATCAAATAAAAATCACACATGCTCAAGGGGATAATATAACCAACAATAAGTACAAGAGATAATCCACATCACATAACATGTAGTAGAGACATAAGCATGTGCAACCATAATCTCATATCATGCGAACATACTCATGTGTAATCAAGTATTTTCAAATCACATGATCAAAGAGATGTATCTCATTGAACACAAGGTCCTGCAACATCAAGGACAAGGAACCCACTGGATATAAGGAAGGAATGCCATCACAATAGATTAAAGAGATGACTAAGAAGAGTTACGTATTCATCAACTTTCCCACACGAAGAACCCAACTTGTAAGTCTGAATTCTCTCTAAGTAGGCATGCCTTCTATGCTCATAGCAAGTCAATACTAGCACTTTGGTTATACCATAGGAATCATTATCTGGGCTATTTTTATTTCTCCAATGTCTTTAGTATAGAAATTTATTAAGAGACTCTTCACCTATCATATCCTCGAGCCCCTTTGTGCCCTAGTCGACATCAAGAGCCACCTCTTTCCTACACCCTATACCTCAAATCCTAGGTTCATCACATCAATTCATTATTTCAGCATGAAACAAATTTCAATGCAAAATTTTGGGAGAAAAATACACATGGCCTCAATAATTTATAAATAAAAAATAAATAAAACTTCTCTCCTCGCATTAAAATTCATTATAAATCACTCAAAATTTCAATTTTTCTAATTTATTTTTCAATGAAAAACCATACATTTTCCAAAACCTCCATTGATGAATGCTTGAACATTCAAAATTATAAGAATACCCTTTGGTTGCAAAAATGCACAAAATCCCACTTTTCACATAAAATTCATGTTTTCTAAATTATGAAATTTTTTAACACAGTAAAGCCATAAAAATGAGTTTTTTCAAAAAATTAAAATAATTGAATTTCTCAATTAAATTGGAGAAATTGAAACTAACATTGAGACCTTCTTCTTCCTTAAGGGTAAGCATGGAAAACCATTCAAGAAAGGAATTCAAAACAATTTAAAATGAGGAGAATTACCTCCATTATTAACTCATACAATTTGCCAATTTTCTGCAATTTGAGGTACAAATCCAAATGCAATCTAGACAAACATTCAATGTTTCCCATGAAAATCCATCCATTTTATGCAAATTTCAATTTTGAGAGGAGGGGGTTTGAGAGGTAGAGATTTTTTTCAAAAAAAGAGTGAATGAGAAAAAAAAACTGTGTTTTTCCTTTATGCACTTTTTCCTTTTCTATTTTCATTTTCACTTTTATTTTATTTCTCTATTTTTTCCATTTAAGAAAAAAATAATAACTTACTATTGGGATAATATGTCTCAACCTTGCAATTATATGAGGTGCTATTGATACATAAAGTGATGTTGATACGTTCGCAACAGGGTGGAATGGGGGGGCTTGCCCCCCGCGAGGGGTCTAAGGGTGCATTTATTAGAAATATGGATAGAGACTAAGAAGTTCTTAATCAAAATAAATTAATACGTGCTTCTTCTCCCCATTTCATACAATTAATGGATTACATACTTATATGAGTTTTAGTTCCTACATTATAGGAACAACTCACTAATTATTAGAGTTGTTTTAACAATTAAACAAAAAAACAATCTCAACAAATTATCACAAATAGCTACATGAGTTGTGTTAACAACTCACAATATGTGAACACTAACAATTAATTTTCCAACATTCCCCCCTTAGTGTGAACATGGTAAGAACTCACACCCTCCTTCTGTAGTAAGCCTAACTCTTGTGGGTCACGATCTTGATTCAAAATGAAAGACACCTCCCATCAACCTTTCATGGTTTTCAAATAGGTTTACCACAAACCTGGACATGAACAGGAACCCACTCATCTGTTCACCTCATGTGGTTTTCTGGATCCTCCCACAAACCCTTTCAAGATCCATGAACTACATTACATTGGTGCTTTTGTTCACCACTATGCTTGTACATCAGGGAATAAATCCACACAAATCTAAAAGACCCATACTAGAAAATGTTTCACATTACATTCCATTAGAACACGACGTTCTTAATTGTACTCACTGTTACCGATTGCTGCCACTCGATCTCGAACAAAATAGAAAACCACCACTGCCACTAGAAACAACATTTGATTTTAGTCATTTTGGCACAAAATGGGAATGGAAGATTGGTTATTATTCCCCCCCACAATGTGAAATTTCCACTTATTCACATAACTAGGAACACTGGAAAGTTAAACATATCAGGATGCATGTTACTATCTAGATCTTGCTACACATGATCACCATTGCCAATGAATGTATTCACTGAATGATCATCTTCCAACGAAGTACTATAGTCAGAGGATCATGACAGTTAGAGGACCTCTGCAATCATTTTCTCTCCAATACAATCATTTTTCAACATTCACACACCACACTGAAAAGCTGAAAAAAAAACACACTGCCACACAATAGAAAATAAAATGCCACCAAAGATGATAAGTGGCCCCATCGTTGGTGACTGACGAGAGGTCGTTGATTGACCTCCAACCTTCGATGCCTCCATCCTCCAATAGATTTCTACTTAGTTAGCAAATTTGTCTTTTGAGGCTCATTTCATCAGTTGCAAGGAAAGAATCTATCCTCCCCCCAATGTGAACTTTTTACAAGTAATGTCGAATACCACCGATCATGCACTCCAATTGACATAATTTTTTATTTTGAACACTTTTACAAAATTGACAAATGAACCCTATTTTAAAGAAACTAATACAACATGACTCAATGTCACCTAGAAAAATTAGAATAATGAAAACTAATAATGACTACCTGATAATTCAAACAAAACCACGACCCCAATTTTGAGTCTTACATGGCAAGTAATAGAATTCATTTGTAAACAGACGATAGTGCAAATTGTGCCATTGAGAGAAGAATAAATTTAAGCCACCAACGAGTCCAAGCCTTCGAGTGCTCCAATATTGGCTAACACAGCTCAACCAGCTGAGATGAATTTTAGTCGCCTCACTCAATAACTCCTTTACCACAGCACTGAAGACTCCTCCGAGGAGCACAATGTAGTGTGGTGTTGCGACAAACTAATCATAGTGATGAGCCAACACCACAAGTCGTAGATCGCAATGGTACAATCAAACGAATGCACCCAAACCACGCCTCCCAATCCAAGTGTGAACCGATTCAACAAATCATGGTATGGAAAGGACGATGACTGTGTCAATCAAAACAAGAAGGCACTGGCTCATGGCAGATCACATAATGAAGTCTAACTCAATCACTTCCACAAAGACCTCGTCACCAACTACGGTAAAGTCTCCACGGATCTGCAAATGAATGAATCACGAAAATGAGGTTCTAACCACCACGAGAATGAGCAAGAACCCACATAGATCTAAGGAATACAAGGAATACAGTCACATGCGATATAAATTTAGGAAGCCACGAGCTATGTATTGCAGGTATGTGAAGGACCGGCCAAGTGGAGAAGCCTATTGCACAAACAATATAATACCAAACTCAACGCACTGATCAGATGTCGATTGCATACAATGAGAGGTCGATCTACACTTAAAATGGGGTGACCCTATATGAACCAATCCAAAATCAGCGAGAGAAGCTTGAGCCTGCAATCTAGAGGGCGGCACGACTAATAAAATGCCCAGATGTTTCTCAATGCCACCATTACCAACCAGGACACGTGCATGGAAGGATTTTCTACACAAATGGGTCCTCAAATCCCAAATGCAACTCAGTGCACAAGTAAATTCTTATATCCTTATCCCTTGTCTTGCCATGTCTCAGAAAATTTCAGATATCACCGCACAATCTCCGGCTCCCAAAGGCACAAAATATGTATGCTCTTATACCATATTAGAAATATGGACACAGACGAAGAAGCTCTTAATCAAATGAATTAATACGTGCTTCTTCTCCCCATTTCATGTGATTAATGGATTGCATATTTATAGGAGTTTTAGTTCCTAGAGTATAAGAACAACTCACTAATTATTAGAGTTGTTTTAACAATTGAACAAACAAACAATCTCAACAAATTATCACGAATAGCTATGTGAGTTGTGTTAACAACTCATAATATGTGAACATTAACAATTAATTTTTCAACAGTATTGTGATGTATTTTGAGAGTCTGATAGCAGTCATGTTGCCTTTGGATCTCTAGTTGTTGATATTCTTGTGAGAAGCTTGCTTTGCAAGTACATTGTAATATTTGTGATTTTTGAATAATATATTGGATGGCTTTTGGAGGGGTTTTTCTCCTGAAAGGGTTTTTCCCATGTAAATCATTGTGTTATGGTATGCATGATATTTGTGTTTAAATTTTTGTAACTGTTAAAGATCTATAAAATTTTTGCATCATCCTCCTCTCAAGATTAGTGTAGGAAGTTGTTCCGCTACCCTAGCTTCCTTACACTTATCAATTTAAAAATGTTAGATCGTTCATTTTTCAAAGGCAATTAATATAATACTAATTAAATAATTTTTTAGGCAATTCAAATAATTTTTTTCCAAAGCCAAAGGAATAATTTGAATAAAAATTTAATTAATTGTAATGATTTAAATAATCATTTCTAATGCATATTAAATGCAAATTATCCATTTCTTTTCTTCCATATTTTTCCAATTCCCAATCATCTTTGAAATTATCTTCACATGCAAAAAAATCATCTTTGAAATTACAATTGTATTGAAACAATAAATAATCATATTAAAATTATGTTATTACAAGATTTCCACAACACATGGATATCTAAATAGCCACTGATTCAGATCGAAAACCAAGAGGTTAACACGACTCATCTCCCACTCAATCGAGTATGATAGAGCTACCAAACACATAAGACCAAAACTTGACATCTCCAATATAACCTATTAGGATAGGTGACATTATAATTGCTATCCTAAGTTGATTTTTATGTCTCCACATTCTTTAGAAAGTGTTCTAGAGGATATGAGAGCTAAAATATTTATTATTTATTTTCCTATGACAAATTATAATTGCATTCATAGAGGTGGACCCACTATGGTGATAGTTACAAAGCATCTCAAGAGAATATTCCTTCTGGGCATCCAAATTTTGGGTGGGGACCACCCAAAAGTGCATGTTTTTGCATGTGATCCTAGTTTGGACACCCAAGCTTGCATGTTCTAGGTTTGAGCCTTTAGAGCTATCAGAGAGTTATGGAGCACTCGATATTGACCAATTTTGATTGGCTATGGGTTAGGCACCCATGTGAAGGTCATGTGATCATTTAATATTTTTCACCATGTTTTTGGGTTGTCTATTAAGAGGGGGCATGGGTTTTTCCAAGTGGTTTTACTTGTTGTTTCAAGATACCATATATTAGACACATAGGACAACTGGGAGGGGGGTGGGTGAACCAACTGTACATTAAATCCTTCAAAACCCTAATTAATCTTCAAATCCTTATTATGCATCAACATGAATGTAACAGATGAAACATCAACAACCATACACAATAGACTACTAGATTTACATGGAAAACTTTAAGTAGGGAAAAAACCATGGGGTGAACTCACAAAAGTGGTTTACAATTCAAGTGAGAAAGGAAAACTTCCAAAAAACTCACCCATCCAAAAAAAATCATTTTTAGAGGTTCGAGCGAACTCAAGGTTCGAATGAACCCCAAAGGGTTTTGCTTGAATCAGGGTTCGAGCAAACCCCTTTGCATGTGGGAACCCATGTTTCCCATTGTGGGAAGGAGGTTCACTTGAACCTTGGTTTGAGCGAACCAGGGTTCGAGTGAAGCCTTGGGGGTTCAAGTGAACCCCTTAGGTTTGCTCGAACCCCCCTTTTCCTACCTTCCCACCCTCTCACACAAAAAAACTACAGATTTTTTCCCTTCGAAGCTTGAGTTGAGGATAAAAATGGAAGAGACTTCACAGACCCAACTAGAAGATGGTAGTACTCATAACAAGCTATCCAAAAAATATAATTTTAATATGTTTTGGTTTTATTATGTATGTATTTTTTTAGTTTTATTAAACATAGGGTTTTCACCAAAAATAAAATTGTTGTTCTGCACATGTGAAAAAATAGCAGATTATCAAAATAAAATTTTGAAAAATATGTTCGGGTTGGGTATTGGTGTCCTTGATCCATTAAAAACAATAAAAATTAATTTGGATACATACAAAAAAAATTATATTGTATACGGTCCGCCTATGTCTGAATTGTAATTGGTTTGACTTCAAAACTTGATTAAGAAAAAAATATTGAATAAAACAGTATAAAACCAAATGAAAGTGCTAGATATCATCGTTACAAATCTAAATTCAAAAAAAATAAAAAAATAATCCTTTATACAAAAAAAATTATGCTGTATACGGTGAGCGTTACTCCTTAAAAATGTTGTTTTAAAAAAAAAAACTAGTTTTCGAAAGAGATGGAAAAATAAGTGCAATCTAATTCCAAAAAAAATGAAAAAATTTATTTAGAATCTATAGACAAAACGTCACAAATCACTAGTTTTCATAATCTTCAAATTCCTTGCAGTTTAGCCATTATAGGAGCCCGAAAGTGAAGATTTAGTTTAAAAAAATTAGTTCAGTGTCCAGTTTGCCCAAAAATTGTAAACCAGTATTGTGGGATCACCTCATGGTGAGGATTAACTCACATATATATGAATAACAACATCGATTACAAAAGGCTCACTTCCCAAAATACTCACTATCCAAAAGAATGAAAGGCTCGTTGCCAAGAGCTCACTACCCAGATACAAAGAGAATAGAAAGAGACTTCTACAAGGAGGTTCACTAACTCAGAGCAACAGGAGAAACCACCACAACAACTCTACACCATCCACAATCTCCAACTCACTACCTCTAGCAACTTCAGGCACACTGAAATGTAGACACCTTTTTCTCACTACTTCTGGTAGTCATATGCATTCATGCTCGCACTCAAATCACAACACTTGTTGACACTTACATCATTTCACACCACACAATACACCACACACTTCTCTAATAATTGATCTTGCATATATATCAACTGCGACCTCAAATAACCTTCTCCAAGTTAGCTTCAATAAAATGTATCCACCTCAAACGTGCAACCACCAAATAAGTTGGCACCAAACACTTTTGTAGTGGAAAGAAGCGAAGATAGACCACACCAAAGGTTAACCAAGACAAAAATCTACACCGACACGCTACACCAAGCTTCCACAATCTATAAAGCACATCTACAAGTAACGCTAACACGCCAGGTTAGCCAAATCATAATTAACTCTATCAATCAACCAAATTCAGTCTTAACCAAGTCTAGAAATATCTTGTGAACCACATAGAAACATTGCACAACATCTTGGAATTCCAACACTAACAAAATATTCAACAACACTGGCATAAACACCTACAACTAAAAATACTATCATCTTGTGCAACCAATCAAACTACCACAGAGACACAACACATAAACCAAGCTTGCAAACAACTAAACACAAAACCATTCAAGAGAAGATAGATATAGACAATATTAGCATATTCCAAAATTTGCAATATAAGAAACTTCAATATGGAGAAATATAGAACAATTATATTTCTCCTAGACAACCTTCTTCATAGTCCAACACACTATCAAACATCTTTTACTCCCGCAAAATCCAAAACCTGAAACTTTGGATATAACACCTCTGAATTTTTTTGAATGTCACATCCAAACCGCACAATCACATCTTCAAGCATGAAGAAATGTAGAGCACAATAAACAACACAATCCTATCACCTTGTACACTCTTTATACATTTTTTCTCAAAAAAACACTTGGAAACCAAGTGACCATGTTGCATTTGCAACACCTACTCAATACCACAAACACCTTCTCATCATAACCATAATAGAGGTTGACATAGGTTGACATCAATGACAACATAGTGTAACAATCTCCCCCTTTGTCATTGATGGTAACACCTGCTGAAAAACCATCAATGAAAAAACAACTCCAATCTTTAGCTCTCAAGCAACACTCCTTACTTCAGCTCTCCACTACTCTCTCTCTCCCTTTCTCTTGAGTTTTTCAAACATCATTCTCTCCACGTTCCATGTTTTTCAGTCTTCTCTCCCCCTTTGACATCAATGGCAAAGGGAAATACCTGCACACTTCACTTCTCTCTCAAACAACATATGCTCCCCTTGATTGCACCAACCAAAGACACTACTACCTAATCCCCCTAAGAGGTAGCCTTCATTAGTCTATGATAAATAATTCATCTTGAATTGCACCCCTGGACAGATGCACCAACTTATGCATCTAGTTGAAAGGAGGGGTAATAACCCCTAGCTTGTTTCTAAGGTACTCAAATGTATCTTTTAGAAGAGTCTTTGTGAAAATGTATGTTATTTGATCTTTTGTAGGAACATACTCCAACTTCACTTCATTCTCAACAAATTTATCTCTTAGAAAGTGATACCAGATAGAAATATGATTTTTTCTTGAATGCATTACCATATTTTTTGAAATGTTGATAGCACTTGTCTTATCACATAAGATAGAGATAGGTTCATCATATCCTCTAATATATTTCAATGTCTGCTTCATCCACAACACTTGTGGTCAACAAGATGTTGTAGCAATATATTATGCCTTTGTAGTAGATAATGACACTAAATCCCGATCCTTAACCAAGAAACTAGTCTATTTCCAAGAAATAAATCACCTCCACTTGTGCTTCTTTTGTCATCCGCACAACCTACCCAATCTGCATTTTTGTAAGCACTCAAAGAAAATTCAGTATCCTTAGGATACCATAGACCATAGTCTAGAGTGCTCTTTAAGTATCTAAATATCCTTTTGACTATTGTCACATGTGATTCTCTAGGCTCTTCTTGAAATCTTGCCACAAGACATACTGCATGCATGATAACAGATCTAGTTGCAGTTAGATATAGTAATCCACTAATTATGGATCTATACTTGGCCTGATCTACCTTAGGAGATTTATCATTTTTGCTCAATTTACAACCAGTAAACATGGGAGTACATATTGGTTTAGAGTCCTCCATTCCAAACTTCTTTAGCATTTCCTTAACACGTTTTGATTGTGTAATGAATATACCTTTTCTGCTTAACTGATTTGCAACCCAAGGAAGAAATTCATCTCCCTAAACATTGACATTTCAAACTCATTTTTCATCTCCTCTACAAACCTTTTACACATTACCTCATTTCCTCCAAATATTATGTCATCAACATACACAACTACAATCAAGATTTGATCTCCCTCAACTTTGAAGTAAAGATTGCTATCTACAGTACCCTTTTTGAATCCTTGTTGAATAAGTACCTATCCAATCTTGTAGACCAAGCTCTAGGAGTCTATTTGAGTCCATAAAATGCCTTTTTCAACCTGAAAACCATATCAACATCTTTTGATAATTGAAAACCTTTCGATTGTTCAATGTATACCTCTTCTTCTAACTCACCATTCAAAAATGTAGACTTTACATCTATTTGATATAACTTGAAGTCCGTATTTGTTGCACAAGACAAAAACATCCTAATAGCCTCCATTCTTGCTACAAGAACAAAATTCTCTTCAAAACCTATTCCTTCCACTTGTGAATAGCCCTTGCACACAAGCCTAGCTTTGTTTCTAATAACTTCTCCATTCTCATTCAACTTGTGCCTGAAAACCCATTTAGTTCTTATCACATTCTTGTTTTCTAGTCTTGGGACTAGTTCCCATGTCTGATTCTTTTCAATTTGCCTCAGTTCTTCCATAACTTTGATCTAATTTTCATCCTTCCATGCTTCAGTTACTGTTTTAGGTTCTATCTTAGAAATTAAACAAAAGTTTACTTGTTCCTTTGCCATAACATTTTTCTTCTTTTCAACACACATTTTATTTTGTTTCCAATTATTTGATCCTCAAAATGATCATTCTGCACATACTTAGGAGTTTTAGAATTCTTTTTTGGATCCTCTTCCTCTTCCACTAGCATCTCCTTTTATTTCTCTTCTTCTTTTTCTTCTTCTCTATAAGGGTTTCATCATATTCATATGCTTCTATCAGTGCTAAGTTTTGATGTGGTTCTTCATCCACTTTGACACTTACACTTTCAACTATCTTCTTAAGCCTTTTGTTGTAGCACTTGTATGCATTTCTCTTTGCAAAATATCCAAGAAATATTCCTTCATCTGATCTTGCATCAAACTTTCTTAAGTTCTCTTCATCTCTTATGATATAGCATTTACTTCCAAACACTCTAAAATATTTCACAATAGGAGTTTTTTTATACCATAACTCATAGGGAGTCTTTGAAATGTTCACTCTTTCTTGACCTCTATTAAGAATGTAGATTGTGGTATGAATTTATTCTCTCCAGTAGACATCTGGTAGATTTTCTTCCTTCAACATGGTTCTTGTTGCTTCTTGATCTGTCCTATTTTTTTCTTTTCACAACTCCATTTTTCTGAGGAGTCATAGGAGTTAATAAATGTATTTTTTATTCTATGATCTTCACAAAAACTATTAAACTCATTGGAGGTGAACTCACCACCTCTGTGAGACCTTAAACACTTGATTTTTAGATCCATTTCATTCTCAACCATAGATTTAAATTCTTTAAACTTATCTAGAGTTTCTTATTTTTCTTTGAGAAATGTTACCCAATTCATTATAGAGTAATCATCTATTAACAACATAAAATACCTATCACCTTGAGAGCTTCTTGTTACGGTAGGTCCACATAGGTTTATATGCACCAACTCCAAATGTCCCATGGTAGAATATTCCTTAGTATTGAAGCTCTTTTTCCTATTTTCCAACCTAACCCTCTTTGCAAATTGCATTGATAGGCTTTGTAATTCTTGGCATGTGTCTCACAATATGAGTAGAGTTGATCTTCACTAGGCTATCAGAATTGATATGACACTTTCTTCTATGCCATAGACAACTTTCATTGATTTGTGACATAAAGCACCTACCACCAAAACCTTTGAGCTAATAAACATTCCCTTATGCCCTTATTCTTGTAGCAACTAGAGTTTCAAAGCTTCATTTTATGATTTCAAAATCATCATCATAAAACACTAGATTGTATCCTTTTCTACACATTTTTCCTACACTGAGAAGATTATGCCAGAGACCCTTGACATAAAGAACATCACTTATCTTATGCTTTCTATCAAAACTAATTGAACCTTTTCCATAGATATTAGCAAATGTGTCATCACCACTCTTAACAAAACCACCATCATACTTTTCAAGTGTAAAAAACTTTCTCTTATCGCCTGTCATATGATTTGAGCAGCTGTTGTCAGTTATCCAGTGTTTCTCTCTTCTCTAGCATGAAAGGTAGTCAACATAGCTCCTTCAATACTATGACTTGTTTCTAAAGAAATTTCCTTCACACATATTTCAAGGTTGGTAGAATTAATTCCAACATTTAGATCCATGAACACACATTCATCACTTCCATCATTCAGATAGTTTGATTCCTCATCATCAAATACACAACTATCTTATTTAACATAATAACTCTTCTTGAAAGATCTACCTTTATGATCTTTATGTTTGTCATTTGAATCTTTGCTTGGACATTTTGAAGCATAATGACCTATCTTTCCACAATTGAAACATTTGAAGGGTACCTTACCTTTGTATTTTCTAGTGCCTTTTTTCAATCTCCTTAGAAAATTTTCTTACACCTCATGAACATCATCCAGATTAGATTCGTAATTCCTCTCTTTCTTGATAAATTTAAAAGTAATTTCTTTCTTTGAAGCATCTTGATCAAAATCTCTTAATTCAAAAGTAGTTAAAGCACCAAAAATTTGATTTTTAGAATATTGATCCAAATTTTGAGCTTCCTCAATAGAAGAAACTTTAGCACTATAATATTTAGGAAGAGTTATCAATACCTTTTCCACAACTTCAATTTCCTCCAGTTTTCCACCAAGATCATTTATGGTATTGAAAATTTCATCCACCCTGAGCATATAACTTGTAATATCTTAATCTTTTGACATCCTTAGGGTTTCAAATTTGGCTTTGAAATTCTACATCTTTGCTTGCTTGACCTTATCGTCTCCATCATAAATGCTCTTCAAATTCTCCTAGACTTCTTTAGCAGTTTTGTAGCTTATCACTTTCACAAGCTCTAAATCAAAGAGTCCACTCAAGATATCATTCCTCACTTTGCCATTATTCTCATAATCCTTGATATCATCTTCACTTGTCAGAGAAGTAGAAGGTATAGTATATCCATATTCAACTAACTTCCATACACCAAACCCTAATGAGACAAGAAATGCTTCCATCCTTGATTTCCAAAAGGCATAATTTGTTACATCAAACATAGGGACTTTAACACCATTCCTGTGTGACATCTGGATCTACCTCAAGAAGTTAAGCTTCTTCTAAGGAACCTTGTCTGATAACAATTATTAGAAACATAGGACAACTAAGAGGGGGGAGGTGAATCAGTTGTACATTAAATCCTTCAAAACCTCATTAATCTTCAAACACTTATTATGCATCAACATGAATGTAAAAAAATGAAACATCAACACATAAACAACCATACACAATAGAACACCAGATTTGCATGGAAAACCCTAATAAGGGAAAAATCATGGCGAGGATTAACTCACATATATATGAATAACAACACCAATTAAAAAAGACTCACTACTCAAAGGACTCACTATCCAAAAGAAAGAAAGAAAGAAAGAAAGTCTCACTGTCCAGATAGAAAGAAAAAATAGGTTATGATCCCCAACAAGTTTGATATCAAGTATGTTGTGACTAGAAGGTTATGAAAGGACATGTCATAGTTGATCAATTAGCCAAATCACCAATATATGCATAGAACCCCTTGGCTTTCGAGTTTCAAAATGAAGATATATTAACCCTCACATTAAAAAATCAATGGAAGTTGTACTTTAATGGTTCCCATACGTAGCATGGATCGGGAGAAGGTATCTTGTTTATCACCCAACAAGGTGATTGCATACCAAAGTCCTACAGATTATAATTTCCCTATAAAAATAACATAGTTGAATATAAAGGCCTCATCATAGGGTTAAGGATTACTATCCAATGGAAAATATACGAACTCTAGGTTTTTGGTGATTCCCAGCTGATAGTGAGACAAGTTAATCACTACAACAAATCCCTATGATTAGCTCCCTTTTTTGCTTCCACCACTGTTTCAATGTATTTTTCTCTAACTTTTTGAAAAAGTCAATTCTATTTGTTGAGCCGACACTATTTTTGGCATGTATCGCACCAGCTAAAACAAGCAGATGCTAAATTCGATGCAAAGTAGTGCCGAATTTCATGCCATGTTTAACATCTGGTTCAACACCAAGTTCAATGCCAAATTTAGTGTTGGTTATAACGTCGATCTTAGCGCTTAGTTTTCACTGAGTTTAGCTCTGAGTGTAGCACCAATGATAGCACCTAATTTAACGCCTAATTATGTACCTATTTTGGAGTGTACTTTAACACCTAGTCTATCATCAAGTTTAACACCGATTTTAGCACCAAAATACATAATATTAGCAACACTAGAACATATCAACAGAAGGGAACACAATGCCCCACTGATGGATCGATACATTATATAGTAATGAAGTTCAACATGCGGTGAAAGTATATTGAGGGAACAAAAGGCTATTGGGCCAACATAAAGTTTGGTTCCCCCAATGCAATGATAAAAGGCTGAAGGCATTGAAGGAAGTGACACTTATCGATGGGAAGCTAACAAGAGTCTCCCTGATGAACTTATAAGACCGTAAACCATCAAGTACATGTTAAGGAAGGATATCGGAGGAACTAGGGCACATCGGGGAGACATTATCTGGCGTCCTGCCAATACCCCAAAAGGAAGGAGTTCATCGATGAAGAAGGGGTTATCAGTGAAAATGGAATCATGGTCTCATCGATGCAACGATGATGATTGTTTTTGACTGATGTGACATCTCATTTATATCATTGAGATATTCAAGATAAATGATCTGCCCGATGAAAAGATTGATAACAAGTGGAGTGTGTATGAGCTAGAGCTGAGTGAATTGTACCTCAATTTGATCACATCTTTTCATTAAGACTTGAAAAGGATTTGTTGGATGCGGGAGAAAAAGAAAGGAGGTTGGGAATTCACCATTATTGCACAACTCAGAACCAGTGAAAGCGAATCCAAGTAAGTATGCAAAAACCAACTAAGAAGTTTCTTCTATAAAGAATTATAAGAAAATTGAACAATGGAAGAAAGCTCAGAGACGTTGAAAATTAAGAAAAAAAAAAAAAAACTTCTAAACCAGGACTTAATTGACCAATGCCCGAGGTCAGGGCCGAGACCTAAAAGGAGTGCATAGACAGATCCTTCCATGGATAATTTATGGGACAAGCACAAAGGTTTAGGAGACGTGTGGACACCACAACATGGATATGAGCTCTTCATATACCATTATAGGAAACAATATAGGTTTCAACCAGTCTACAACCCGTGGAGATTAAACCTAGGAAGATTAGTGGTACCCAATGCATTTTTTAATACAAAGTTGGTTAAAGCTCTAGCAAACAAATATGACCCTAAAAGAAGAGATATTCAATCACACGATGGGTTTGGCATTCTCATTATCTCTAAAGATCTCATATATAATTTTTTTCAATTGGAATATTGCTCTCTGAATTTACCATTTACAATTAAAGACCTTCTAGCAGAGTACCATCACATGGACACAAGCTATAAAAGATGGAAGCTACCACTACACAGCCCCAGGGATGAATGTAGCCAGCTCATAAGGTTTTCTAGTAATGAAAACCCTCCATTCCATGAGGATTTATTTGAAGAATATTTTTAATATACATATTATTCAGCTGGACAAGTGTTAGGAGTAGAGGGCCCACCCCTCATGTCAATTGCCCCAATGGTCCTGATTGTAGACATATAAAGCAAAGATGCCAGACCATTTGACTATGCCAATTATTTAGCGAATGCTTTGAACCAGGGGATGGGAAGGATCAAAAGAAACAATGATAGCATTCATGATTTCAAACATTAATCTTTGTTTATGCATATCCTCATACATGAAGGACAAGTTAGAAGGTTATGGGGAGAAGAATTAAGGATAAGAAATGTAGATGAAAGTGGGAATTATAAACCTGTACAAATGCGGACTTCCATATGGAATAGAAGATATGGTAGATCACTCTATTTGTACTTTGAGGAATATTTTGTCAAGCCATTGTTGAAATTGTTGGGACATCCATGTAATTATAACCTATCCCCTGAAATACAAAAATTCTTGAGACCAAAGGAAAAGGACCCCAGGAAAAAGGTAAATCATAACTGGGGGGATTGGTATGCATTTCTTGATTGCACTGTGTTTAGAGTTTATGGGTTTGAAGGAGCCCCACATCTATTGCCAAAAATAGTTCCAGACATAACAACCTATTTGGAAATTGTGAGATAATTGGCTAAATCTGATGCAAAACATCTTAAGAGATACAATAAGTAGTCTATCATGCCTAACACTTTGTGCTTTGGATATTTTACAGTAGTCACCAATGAAGGGTATGAAGAAATTGATACAAAATTGGCAAAATACAATTTACCATTCGGTAATGAAAGAAATAATTTTGATACAGAGGGTTTTATTCACAAGGAAAAATTGTCACAAGGAATATCAAGGTATGAACAACAATTCTCTATTAATTATGTAATAAGAAATTATGATGAGGCCTCAACAAAAGATAGGATGACTGCATATAACAAAGTTGTGCTTGCTGAGACCTGCAAGAAAAGAAATGTCCCATCCTATTCAGGGGCATTTAATGAAGTAAATGATCCTCTGGAAAGAATTGAGAAGCTCGACACTCATGTGGATGAGCTAATAAAATATGTACCCCTAGATGTCTTTGAAGCAATTCAAACAACTTATTCAGGAATGCAGCTTGAGGACATAGAGCCTCTTGATTACATACCCTCACAGCCCACTCCAAAAATGAACTTCTGTGTAGATACAACCATGAGTGAAGAAGATGAAGAAGAGAGTGATGAGGAGGATGATGAGGTCGAACAGATAAGTGCCCCTATAGTTACACAATATGAGCCACCTCTAGAATGAAACATTGTCAAATTTGAAGCATCAAATGAACTCTTTGATGACGTGAGAGACAAGGTCAGGCAAGAATTTATTTTTGACAATGATTTTGTTAAGACTTCTGAATTTAAATCATTTGTTTATGAGCATAAAGGAAGAAGTCTAAGACATAGGATGAAGGATATCACTCCTTAGTAGGAGGCAGTCACCTTGGAAGAGTTGAGAAAATAAATAGACAAAGAGTTAGAATCTATCACCTCTGAAAGGGGAAAATAATTACTTCAAGAGGCTGGGGTACCACTCTTACCAGGATGGGATATTGTTGGTGTAATTAAATGTTTTGTACCTTGTCCTAGGTCATGATTACGTCTTAGTTAAGTTTACTTAGGGACCACATAGGAGGTAGTTGGAGCTTTTCCAACTTTGGTGGACTTATCATGTTATCACTTTATCACTTCCACCTTTCGTGGACATATCATGTGATTATCTCTCCACCTTTTGTGGGTGATCCACTATTTGTGGTGGTTATCACATTATCACTTTTCCACTTTAGGTGGAGTGATAGATTTTCACAGTTGTCTCATGTTATAATATTATGACAATTGTCATAATCTTATGCCCTTCTATGCTCTCACCTTGGCTATATAACCAAGGGGTCTCTCATTGTAAATCAATCTCAAATATCTCATATCATTGAATCATATTGATGATAATATAGATTATTCTTGTCACATTATTCTCTCTTTTTTGTGCTTTCCATTTGGTCTCAAGATCTTGGCAGCCATGTCCAATTCTAACATGGTATCAGAGTGGGTTGGGTGCCATTGGAGAGTCTTTTTCTGAAGAGAGGTACCATATTTGAGGGTGTTCCATTTTTGGCTCTTTATTGCTGGTTTATATCGGAGCTTTCTGGTGCAAATCTAAGCTCACCATTGTGTCCAAAAGGTTTGAGAAAGTCGATTTTGCCTTTTGTTTCGTCCAAATCGGACATATGAGGCCAAATCTATGAGGGTTTGAAGCTGAATTATGGTTGCCAAATCCAGAAGGTAGCTGCATTTTTGGAGAATTTTGGGTCAAATCTCGCCCTGCCATCGCGTCTAGAAGAGCCAAAAACCCTAAGATCAATTGTCAATTCATCCAAATCGAATCAGTTGTCTGATGAAGCAAAAATATTTTGCCTGAAAAGCCATACGACCCCAAGTCATCATAATGACGGATGGTACGATTTTGAAAAATCAATATTTTTTAAAAAAAAAAAAATCAATTTTTTAAAATTTTGGTGATTAAATTCTCATTGTGAAAAGTTTTTAAAAAAACAATCAATTTTTTTTTTTGGTACAGTCTGCGGACTATATAGTCCGTAAACGTACTTTGTACCTGCAAGTACCATGGTCCTGACCACATGGATTGGTCCCGCCAGTACTCCACGCGGGCCCTACATTCCTCCTACCGACAAGCAACCAGACTTCACCACCAACGACATTCAACAGCCGGTTAAGTAAAATTTTGACTGGCAGTCAAACAACCGGCGGCAAGGGAATATTCCGGGCAAACGAAGCATATTCCGCCAGACTTTTTTGGCCAAGGCATTTTTTCCAGTGACAGGCTCCAAACCGTCAAATTTGATAACCTGAAATGATGACATAATCATCGCATCAGTAATGACGTCAACAACCTAAAGGATTTTTCTCCCCCCTCATGGTTTGTGTTTTGATTTTGGAAGGCAAACTTTGAAGCTCCATAACTTGATCATTTTTATTTTTTTTTGAGCAATTTTTTTTTATTTGGGCTAATTTTTCGTGCTCTTTGCATTGGTGCAATCATTTTTTGGTTTTGGCTTCTAGTTTTTCCAGAAATTGCAGATTCTCATAGGTGTTGCTGCTTTGTCCTCATTTTGGGAACTTCGAGAGCTCATATCTTGCTCCTACGGTAACATTTTTGGGTGAATTTTTTTTTGAAAGTGCATGATTTTTTGTGTAATTTCTAGTGGTGTAATCAGATTTATCTCATCTATTGTAAAATTTTCACTTTGAGCTTGAGGCCTATTTTGGCAATTTGCATGTACCAAAAGCAAAGTTCACTTCGTTGTTTTGGCAAGTGGCAATTGTAAACGCACTAAATATAAAGTGCCACATCAAATATTTCTTGGGGGGTTTCTTGATTGAGTGATTTGGGGGTGGGGGGGTCTCTTGGTGCATTGCTTTGATTTGTTTGCTTGTGCTCTCTCATTTTCATGGATCATTCTAAGGTTTCTTTGCTCACATCATATAATTATTCAAAATGACATCAAAATGTATGGAGTATTCTAATGATTGAAGGTCATTCTCTATATGTTGAAAATAAGGTACTTGAACCTATAGATGCAAATAAAAAGATAAAATGGATGATTGAACATACCAAAGCTCTTGGGTGTCTTCGTAGACTAGTTTCTCAAGATATGTTGTTTCAAATTGAATTATGTAACAGTTCTCATGAAGATTGGGACAAACTGAAAACATTGTATGGTACTATAGATGAAGTAAGAGGCTATCAAATTGATAAAGAACTGATGAGCCTTGATCCCAAGGACTTTGACAACATCCAAGACAACATCACTAAGTTTAATGATCTAAGAGAGCAATATAAAACATGTGGAATTGATAAGAAGGACATTCAGTTGGTCTACAATACAATGAAAAAACTTGGTCTTGATTATGCTTCTTTTGTTTCTAAGTTTCATACTCATAGATTGACTATGGGGTCTGCATATACTACACCTTCATTTGCATCATTTTCTGACATGTTGATACATGAGTAACAAAATCTTATCTCAATGGGTCTCATCAAGACTTCTAAATCTCAGGCATTCTTGTTGAAAGAATCAGAATCAGATAAGAAACAAAAGAAAGCAAAGAATAATCCACATTCAGATCAAGCAAAGAAAAAATCCTCTTCCAAAGGGGAATCATCTAAGAAGGAGAGGCATTTTTGTGCAGATTGCAAGAAGGATGAACATGAAGAACATTATTGTTATAAGAAGAACATTGATGAGTTGAAGAATCTTCTAAAAAATAATCACATTGATTTTCCTTCTAGAATGTCTGAATCACCTTCTTCCCCTTCTACTTCAAAACAGTCTAAAAAGGACAAAGGTCAAGAATCTACATCAAGAAATAAAGGACAATCTCTTTGTGCTTTTTCAGGTTCAGGATCAGGGAGATGGCTTCTAGATTCAGAAGCATCCCATCTGTTAAAAATGATTAAATTTCTTTCAGATTTGATCTATCTACGACTTTTCTATTTTCATAATACGATTCTTACAATCATTGTACTTTCTTGTAGATTATAATCAGAATATTGAACTTGATAAATATGAAGTTGATGCCAAATCAATATTAAAAAATATTGACCATGAATTCACAAGTCTGAGTTTTTCCTTAATGGTATTCGATCTACAAGAGCAGAATATTTGTTGATTTTGATATCTCCATTTGTGGATCAGATTTGTATTAAATATATAAGGAAGAGACACATCCCATGAGCGAATATGTCTCCACAAAGTGGAGGCATGTCCATTCATGAAATGTCTCATGATTTGTGCCTTTTCATCTTAACTAAACACCCGATCTCTAATCGGGGTTTGTTACTTAATAAACATAAATGCTTACCAAGTTCGATCTGTATTTATCTTGCACAAATAAATAATATCCAATCTAGAAATGATCACCGATAATGATGCTCGATCGAGATACTACATCGAACATGGAAAGCTAATAATCTGCAAGTAATAACCTCTAAATGCAGATCGATAATATACTTGGAATATAGTAGATTTCGATCAATTATATAAGTGATCATCGATTTCCAAAATTTATTGTAAATGATGACATGAATATATATACAATTAAATATATATGTGTGTATACATATTTTAGTACATACTAACATATATATACACACACATATTATCAAATCAATCATCATTTCTATATCTGACCAAAACTACCATATTTCAACACTCCCTCTTAGCTAGGGAAGATAAAACTAACCAAGTATATAGTGATAACACCTTACTCATGATATCAGAAGATATGGTATGCTTCTAAGAGTGTCAAGTCACATGAAATTCTTCATAACACATCTTCATTATGGTATGTGCACTAACATCAAGTCTCATGATGTCTACCATAATAAACCATGGCATATCCAAGGATACATTTACCCACCATGATTATCTCATAAGGATCGTAATGATCTTCAACTGATATCAAGTCTCATGATATCTATCAAAATTTCCAAGAGATACTATCATGACATATCCACGGATATCAAGTCACATGATATTCATCATGATAGTGAAACTAATCATTGTAAATTTGTCACCTTACAATGTTAAATACAAGTGTTCATTATCAGAAAGATCATCACCTTTCAATAATGTACACATGGGGGCCCCATAAAGTCATGGAGTCACACACATGACAAAGGAGTTTACACATTAAACATATTTTAAATACATTAGTACAAAATAAAAAAATTGAGTCTCAATCTCAACAATAATTTACATTTCAACCATACCAAGTTTCTTCTTGAAGTGTTCAACTTTAACTATGGAGAGAGGCTTGGTGAGAATGTCTACTATTTGATCGCTTGTACTAATATACTCCAACTGGATCACACGCCTTTCTACTATGTCTCTCACTTAGTGGTAAGGGATCTTTATATGCTTTGATCTATCATGGAATACTGAATTCACTGAAAGCTTAATACAACTCTGATTGTCACAGTGGATAATAGTAGGATTCAGGGGCTCACCAAATAATCCCACAAGCAATTTCTGGAGCCATACTATTTCTCTTGCTCCCATAGAGGCTGGAATATATTCGGCTTTTGTTGAGCTTTGTGCCACTAAAGACTATTTCCTGCTAATCCAAGAGATCATAGCCGATCCTAAACTGAAGCAACATCCTAATGTGCTTTTCCGATCGGTTACACTTCCAACCCAATCTAAATCAGAGTATCCATGTAGATCTAGGTTGACATTTTTGTATTTAAGACCATATCCAATAGTACCTTGAAGGTATCTCAATATATATTTTGCAACAACAAGGTGTATTTCCTTTGGTTCACACATAAACTGGCTTAGAGCATTCACTGCATAACAAATATCTGGTCTGGTGTTAACCAAGTACATTAATGATCCAATTATCTGTCTATAGAGAGTAGGATCTGCAAATTTTGACTCTGTTGCTGCTTCCTTCAATTTGTGTAAGTTGGTTTCCATAGGTGTAGACATGGGTCTACAGTCCAACATCCCAAATCTCTTTAGAATATCAATAGTATGCTTTCCTTGATTTAAAATGATACCATCTGATTTTTGCTAGACTTCTAACCCAAGGAAGTAATGTAAAATGCCCAAGTCTTTCGTATCAAATTATGAGGCCAGGTCCTTCTTACATGGAGTAATAAGGTGATCTTCTCCTGTTATTAGCAGGTCATCAACATATAAAATTATTATTAACATATCACCTTTAATTACCTTAAAATAGAGATTTGGATTTGCATCATTCTTGGAAAATCCTAGTCCCATAAGGTAGCTATCGATCCTTTCATCCTAGGCTCTAGAGGCCTGTTTAAGTCCATATAGAGATTTCTTTGATTTACATACATGTGAGTTTGCATTATGTATCACAAAGCCTTCAAGTTACTCTAAATAGACTTCTTCTTCAATGGTCCTGTAGACATCTAAATTTGACCACTTCCACATGGTCAAAATCGTCTACTCTATTCATCTATTTCATTAATAATGATTAAATAATTTATTTAATCATTATTTTATTTTATGCTTAAGGTTCCTAAAGTATGTAATTGAATAATTAAGTACTTTACCTTACACCTTTTCTTCTCTAAATTAAATAAATGAGACAATTTATTAATTTAGTCACTTAACCTTTTGATTAAAAATCAATTTTTAATTCATCACCTTCTCTCTCCTTGTCACATCCTCCATAATCCTCATCTAATCTAGATTAAATAAATTAATCTATGATTAGGATGTGCACCACTTAATCAAGATTAGTGTCACATGCTCCATAATCTCCCACTTGCTTCTAATCTCTCATTAATTATCCTAATCTTGTGTTTGCACAACCTTAATCAAGGTCATTAGCCACATTTAGCATACATTTTTTAGTCAACCTTTTCACTTGCCTTTCTTGGCCTTGACTCCCTTTCCCATGTGAATTTTTAATTCACATTTATTCATCCCAGGCTCCTTTCTTCCCCATGTGAATTTTTAATTGACTTTTATTATTCCAAGGAATCTTCTCTTCCCCATGCAAAATTCCAGAACCTTTGACTTGTCACATCACATCACTCACATGTGGCAAGTTCCCACCTTTTTGGGAACCTTTTCTTATCCACTAGATTCTTCCAATTATGTGAATTTTTAATTATCTTTTATTCACCCAAGATTCTCCTCTTCCCCATGTGATCATTGAGAGGTCACATCATCCCCTTACCAAGGTACTTGTCCTTCCTCCACATCATGTACCTTTCTTCCACCTCACTCCCACATCATCTCACCCTAAGCCATCTCACATTCCACATGTCAAGATGTGAGGGCTTGTGAGTCCTCAACTCACCATAGCCCTTCATCTTGGCTTTGTTGGCTTAATCTCAACCGTTGAATTCTCTAGAGAATTCAAATTTTTCTATAAATACCCCCTGCTTCCCCTCATTTTGGGAAGAATGAGATTTTTGCTACCAAACGCTTGCCAATTTTTCATTTGCAACATTTTAGCCATTTGCAAGCATTCTCCATAAATCCACCAAATCATTTAGCCACTAGTATTTTATCACATTTTGCATCTTGCATCTATTCACCTCCATAGCCATCCAAGGGGCACACAAACTCTCAAATATCAAGGGCCAACCAAAGAATTTTTAGCACAAAGGTATAACAATTTATCTTCTTGTTTTGTTTATCTTTCTTGCATAGATATTCCTTAGGCTAATCTTGAGGTATATTTCTTGTGTTTTTCCTTTTAGTGCATCATTAGTTAGTTTTGCATCTTAGAATAGGCTAAATTTTTTTAGGAAATCATAGGTCCCATTCAAGAAGGAAGTTTTCACATCCATTTGATGGATCTTCCAGCCTTTAGCTACTACAATAGCTATTACTGCTCTAACAGAGGTGTATCGGGCAACAAGTGCAAATGTCTCTTCATAATCAATACCTTCCTTTTGTGAGAAACCTCTGGCAACAAAATGTGTTTTGTGTTTCTCTATACTATCATCAGCAGCATGTTTGATTTCTAAGAGCCATTTGGAAGAGACAACAAATTTCTCTTTTGGTCTAGGTATTATATCCCATACATCATTTTTCAAAATGGATTGATACTCTTCCGTCATAGTATCTTTCCATACTTGAGTCTTGAGAGCTTCTGTAACACTATTTGGTTATGAACTAATGATCTCACTCATTAGGGAAACATAGCTTGAGAATCTTTTGGGTCTCTTACTTTCTCTAAAAGTTCCTTTGGGTGTTGTATAATTCCCAACTTCCTCAATCATCTTTCTAGCCCAAAGTGGTCTCCTTTTGTTGTTGTTATTAGGATTCTCTTCTAGAGAAGTTTGGTTTTCATTTATGATTTCTTCAGGATACTCCCTCTGAATCTCAAGAGCAGGATCCTCCTCCATGACTTTAGGAGAATCTTGAATTTCTATCTCATTAGAACTCTTTGCCCTTTTGCAAGCAATGTCTTCCTCAAAGATGAAATCTCTACTTATTTTAATTTGTTTCCATCCAGATATGTATATTCTGTAAGCTTTTGAGGTTTCACTATATCCCATGAATATCCCTTTCTTTCCAATAGGTTCTAATTTAGATCTCTTTTCTTTAGGTACATGAATGTATACAGGGCAACCAAATATCCTTAAGTGACTTATGTCAGTTTTTACACTAGTAAATGCTTCTTCGAGAGTTTTTTTTATCTAGATGTGAGTGGGAACATCTATTTTGAATGTAGACAGCTGTCCTAGAGGCTTCTGCCCAAAATGAAGTTTCTATGTTTTGGTCGTACAACATTGCTCTAGAAGCTTCTACAATAGTTCTATTTTTTCTCTCGGCAACACCATTTTGTTGTGGATTGTAGGCTACAGTAAAGTCCCTCTTAATCCTAGCATTTACACAAAATTCCTTAAAAAATTTTGAGGTGTATTCTTTCCCATTATCCGTTCTTAGTATTTTGATTTTCTTTTCCATAATTTTTTTCTCTAAGAGCTTTGAACTCCTTAAACCTTTTAAGGATTTCTTCTGACTCTTTACATTTAAGAAAATATATCCAGGTCTTTCTAGAGAAGTCATCTACAAATATTGCATAAGAATCATGCCATGGAGGGTACAAACATGGGTCCACATAAGTCAAAGTGGACTAATTCTAATACATTTTTTGTTTTACTCAAACTATTTTGGAAGGTCCCCTTTGTATTCTTTCCTTGGGCACACCCTTTGCATGCTCCTTCATGAATTTGTTTTAGTTTGGGCAATCCTGTTACCATTTTTTCTACTGAAGGTAGGGCATAGAAATGAATATGTCCTAATCTTCAATGCCAAATTTCATTTGAATCAGAGGTCTCATGAATAAGGGCTTGATTAGTGTGTGCACAGTTTGTAGAGATATCCTTTTCTTATACCTATAGTTTGTGCTTTCTTTATGGTGGAGTTCTTTGGCCATGCCAGAACTTTTCCATTCATAAAGGTAACCCTATATCCGTTGTCTTCAAGAGTAGAAATGGATATTAGGTTCCTCTTTATTCCCAATACAAACAATACTCCAGTGAGTTGTAGAGAGAGGCTAGACTTCAAATTTATGGTCCAATTTCCAACTCCCTTTGCTGGATGTGCAGAATCATCCCCAATATTTACTTCTTTGTCGGTTTCTTCTATCATAGTATCTAGGTGTTCTCTGAATCCTGTGATGTGCCTTGATGAACCACTATCAATTACCCAGGTATTGAATTTGTTTGATACTTGGCTTGATAATGCTGAGTAGAAGACAAATTTCTCAGAATCATATTTTACATTTGTCTTTCCAACTTTAGCAAAGGATGCTTGTTGTTTTGTTCTATCAGGGCACTTGATTGCATAGTGTCCATACTGATCACATCTAAAACATTGTATTTGGGAGATGTCTTTCCTTTTCTTGGATGATCCCTTCCCATAAGAATTATTCTTTCTGTTGAAGTTTTTCTTCTTACCTTTCTTATGAGAATTTGTGTTTAACACATGAATATCTTTATCTATGGGTTTCTTCTTGTTTCCTTTTGTCATCAGTCTCGCTTCTTCTTGTAAGAAATATGTTCTTAGCCTATCAAATTTAGGGATTTTTGATCTTGCACTTATTCCTTGAACAAATGACTCCCATGAGTTTGGTAGGCCACCTAGAGCTATTAGTGTTATCTCATTTCTATCAATTTGATATCCAAATGTTGATAGTTGATCTCTTAGTTCAGTGATTCTCATGAAATATGCATTAATAGATTCTCCCTTGTTCATTTGTACATGATTAAGTTGCCTTTATAGAGAAAGGGTCCTACTGGTGTTGTTTATTTCAAGAGTGCTTTGAAGGGATTTAAACATTAGGTATGCAATCTCATGTTTAGACAGAATAGGTACTATATGGTCCCTGATCGCATCTACTATAAGTTTCATAGTTTTCTCATTGTTCTCAATCCATTGAGTTTTCTCCAGATCATTCTCTGGTTCTATCTTGTTTTCTTTCACAAATGAGTCTAACTTATTTTCTTTCAGAATCATCATGATTCTAAATTTCCATGATGTAAAGTTGTTTGCACCTTCAAGACGATCCTCGAATCTGATTACACTCGACATTATGAAGAATGAAATGTGTTTGCGATTTCAAGAGAGAACATGATTTTAAAGTAATCTGATATCTTGAATTTAATCGGATCTTTCTTAACTTGGCTTGGATACCATGTTAAAAATGATTAAATTTCTTTCAGATTTGATCTATCTACGACTTTTCTATTTTTTGAATATGATTCTTACAATCGTTGTACTTTCTTGTAGATTATAATCAGAATATTGAACTTGATAAATATGAAGTTGATGCCAAATCAATATTGAAAAATATTGATCATGAATTCACAAGTCCGAATTTTTCCTTAATGGTATTCGATCTACAAGAACATAATATTTATTGATTTTGATATCTCCATTTGTGGATCAGATCTGTATTAAATATATAAGGAAGAGACACATCCCATGAGCGGACATTTCACCACAAAGTGGAGGCATGTCCGCTCATGAGATATCTCATGAATTGTGCCTTTTCATCTTAACCAAACACCCGATCTCTAATCGGGGTTTGTTACTTAATAAACATAAATGCTTACCAAGTTCGATCTATATTTATCTTGCACAAATAAATAATATCCAATATGGAAATGATCATCGATAATGATGCTCGATCGAGATCCTATATGAAACATGGAAAGCCAATAATTTGCAAGTAATAACCTCTAAATGCAGATCGATAATACACTTGGAATATAGTAGATTTCGATCAGTTATATAAGTGATCATCGATTTCCATAATTTATTGTAAATGATTACATAAATATATATACAATTAAATATATATGTGTGTATACATATGTCAATACATACTGACATATATACACACACACATATTATCAAATCGATCATCATTTCTATATCTGACCGAAGCTACCATATTTCAACACCATCATATGGCATCTTCGCGGTCTATTTTCTCTTCATTTCAGCCTTGTACTATGTCTCCTATCTTGATGGGAAACAATACATACACGAGTGTAATTGGGAAGGGATCTATTAGTTTTGGGGACAACACCTTTTTGGATGTTCTATTTTTTCCTCATTTGACGAACAATCGTCTTTCCATATATCATATTACACATGGTGGAGATGGGAGAACTATGGAGTTCACACCTGATTTAGTCACCATTCAAGACTTGGAGAGTAGAGAGATCATTGCTACTGTGGTGGTTGATCATTCATCTTGGTTGTATACCTTTGCATATTTTGCTTCTGATGGTGACATTGTTCCTTCGACTGTTGATCATATGAACCATGATTCAGAGGAGACATTTGGCTAATTGAACTTGGGAATTCTCACATCAGATCCAGTACTTGAGCCATGTATTTTATCTCCTCCATCTATTGTTGCAGTTGATGATGCTTGTGATTCCATAGTTTTGGTTCCTTGTGATTCAATGTAGCAGGATCCTCATTGTCTTTTCGATTTGGCTACTTTGGGTGACTTCTTGACAGGTATTTCAGACTTGTTTGTGGAGTCTCATCTTACAGATTTGGGGGACATCATTGATGACATTCATCTTCTCTTTGATGAAGATTCTCCTTCTTTAGTTGTTGTGAGGGAACACTCTGGCCCTCTTGTTCATTCTCTACATGATCATTCTTTGTAGTTTGGCATGAGTGTGGATGCTTTTGGATAACATTTGGAGGAGGTTTCTTTGTCTTTGGATTATGTTCTACATTCTTCTCTACTAGATGTTGGATTGTCCTCTTCAGCAGTGTGGCCTAGAATGCCTATTTGGAGTGTGTCAGCTTTCGACATTGACATGGAGACACTTGAGCATGCTTCAAAGACATCATACATCATCCATATTCCAGAAATCCTACATACATCCATGGTTTTGTTTCTTCCTAAGGGGAGGAACGTTGTTTGGCGAGATTGGATCATCTTCAGCATTCAATGTTGAGCTTCTACCATCATTGTAGGAGACTCAAAATTGAGGGGGGGCTGCGTTGTCTCTCTTCTACTTCTCTCTTATGGGGGGGTTTTTTTCCTCACATGGATTATTTACCTTCTCATGCATCATTGATAGAATTTCTTTATTGTATTTCATCTCTCTTTTGGGGAGGATTTTTGTCCCACTGGGTTTTCTCCTTTTCTGCATTTATGAGAGATCACATTGCATTTGTACATGGGTACCTAACATGGCCTCGTTGCTGAGACCCATCTTGCATTGTTTTCTTCTGTGTACATTCTCCCTAAGTTGCACTTAAGGGGGGTATTGGTGTAATTAAATGTTTTGGACCTTGTCCTAGGTCATGATTACACCTTAGTTAAGTTTACTTAGGGACCACATAGGAGGTATTTGGAGTTTTTCCACCTTTGGTGGACTTATCATGTTATCACTTTATCACTTCCACCTTTCATGGACATATCATGTGATTACCTCTCCACCTTTTGTGGTGGTTATCACATTATCATTTTTCCACTTTAGGTGGAGTGATAGCTTTTCACAATTGTCTCATGTCATAAGATTACGAAACTTGTCATAATATTATGCACTTCTATATTCTAACCTTGGCTATATAACCAAGGGATCTCTCATTGTGATGTGAATCAATCTCAAATATCTCATATCATTGAATCATGTTGATGAGAATAAATTTTATTCTTGTCACATTATTCTCTCTTCTTTGTGCTTTCCATTTGGTCTCAAGATCTTGGCAGCCATAGCCAATTCTAACAGATATCAACTCTACAATAGTGTTCGACACTTTCAAGAAAAGAGGAGACACTAAAATATCTAATGGAAGAGGAAAGTGATAAAATGTACTCAGGATCAGGGTACAACCGAGATGAATCCACCCTGCTAATTTGGGCATTGCATCCTTAAGATAAAAGGCCTCCTGTCATCAGGTAATCCAAACCAAGTGTTTGGACATCTTTTGGTCCACAGGGTAGGGGAAACTAACCCCATTGAAATAGTTGAGCTAAACATAAATTTTGCAACATTCACTAAGGCACATATTGAAAATTTGGTAAAAGAAAATGATAAATTAAGGAAGGAGATGGCTAGTCACAGAGATAAAACATCTTCCTCTTCCAGATTAGAATTATATTCCCCATGGTTAGAGAGTGACAAAAGAATATTGGATGCATTAGCATATGTAGCTTACTGGAAACACTGTCATCAGAAGTCTCAAGAGAAATGCAAGGAGTTGGAAATAGGAATAAAAACCACTAAATATAATGTTGTGTTTGAGATAATTAAAGAAAGATTCAAAAAGATGATGGATCGTGTTGATGAATATTGGAATTTTTTTATAGAAACACACTCAATACTTGTGGAGAATGAAAGATTGCAAACATGGATGTTTGAAAAAAGGGAGGAGCTCCAAAATGAGAAAGCCATGAAAGGTCAGACATTGCAGACATACAATAACCTAGTGGAATCACACAAAAAGTACCACAATAGGCTCAAAGAGGAGATTGACTATTTTTATTTGCATCCTACAGTCCATGATAGCCTTGGAAATCTTAGGGAGCAAGATGATTGGAAGGATGAGCTCACCATGTATCGAACTACTGTATTGCAATAAATAAATGACAAAGAGATGGTGTTATAAAATACACATAAACAACTTGAAAAGATGATGCATGTGGAATATGATATGAAGGATGCAATTGCCAATGTGGAAACTTATGTTAAGGAGGAATACACTGGTAATATCTCCACCATCAACTTGTTCATCAACCAAACCATAGATGCAATAAATACATAGGGGCAGCCATTGGAGCTTAAAGACCAACTGGTATCATAAGGAAGATACACTCTGCAGGTGGTACATTTTCATGGAGTAGGAGCCTTGAATAGATCTTAAGTGGTCACAAGCACCTACTGGAAGATTAACAGATCAATGTATTCATGTGTTGAAGTGTTATGTTTTCATTTATGTTAATTAACTATTTGTCATCAAACATCATAACTATTTGTTATAAGGAATATTATTTAAAAGGTAATATAATGGAGATGATTAATTATAATTCGTAATCCATTTTCAGTGTTCAATTGTCGTGTCAAATTTTCATGCTTATTTATTGCTTTGTTGTCTCCAAATTGATCTTTTCAAGTTATTTTAGTCTCCAAGATTTATCAGGGCACATTTGTTGTTACTATGGGTATGCTTTGATTGGTTTCTAGTTAGGTGTGAATTAAAGTCCTTTCAAATAATTTACTTTAATTGGCTCCTATTAAGGATTAAAATTCCTTTTAGAGAAATTCTTTTGATTGGTTTCCATCAACTTAAGAATTAAAATTCCTTTCATACTTCCACAATAACTTGAGGGGATAACACTGAGATTATTAAAGAAGAGCACTTTAATATCAATTGAAGTAATATAATGGAGAATATCTTATTATCAAAGATTCTCCATGATTGTGTTATCATTTTGTATTTTTCTTATGTTTTCCATACTTATTTCTTCTTATATTTGAATGAATATCAGTTATTGAGCCTCAATATTATGCTTATGTGAATGAATATGTTGATACAATAAAACATTTATTCTGGATGTTGGTAGAGTTGCTAATTTTTTTGAAAATTTGAGCTTATTTTTCCTTGTTACATGTTCAACATAAAAATGGAAACTATTTAAAAATAAGTTAAAAAAGTTGCTTATTTAAATAATTGTGAGTTACAAGCATTAATATTTTATTAACTTTTGTGTCTTCACAAACATATGTTGATACAAAATGAATGGAAGAAGCACCCAAGTAATTCTATTTTTTCTGACAACAATTCATACCAAAGATTGAACAATTTAAGGATATTGCAATAGGTAATTTGTATCAACACAAATAATATTATTGAAGCATTTCAAAGTTTAGGCCATAAGAATCATCCATTTTTAAACATGGATTGAAAATAATTCTGAAAATTTAGAAGTCTTGGTCATTAACATTATTGTCTACTACAATGTCATCCAGTGTATAATTGTCAATGTCCATATGTTCTTTCAAGTAATTAATATTATCATCATCCTCATCTTGATCTGCATCATCTTCATCATCATTGAAATTTGTCTGTAGACCATCTATATTGTTAGCAGATGTATTTGGATCATCATTTTCTATACCATCCATATTGTTGTCTTCCATAACATCATCTAACTCTGGATTGTTTTCTTCTTGTGCCTGAACATAACCATATTCAACATCATCATGGATGTCAATTTCTTTGATTTTCTCTAATCCCTCTCTCTCATTTTGTTGGCCATCATTGTTTTGCTTAGTATCCACTAATGCATCTACAAATACATGCCTTAATCTTGGATCATAATGTATGAAAAACATCCATTTCGGTCCAAAATATGTTCATAGAAAAATACCTGCACATGAACGGAATACATATATTAGACGTAAGTTATAATAATTTTACTGATTAATAAACACACGTATATATTTTCTATAAACTATGAATTAATAGATTAATGATCACTACTGCTCCTTGTTTGAGTTAAAGAAATACCCGCTCACAATGAATTGGTAGAACATAAGGTTTCTTATCCTCTGGTAGGAAGCATGAGGAATCTATAGAAAATAATCCACTATGGGTATCATGTCTTTGTGTCCTCTCAAATGATTCATACCATCTACACTTAAAAATACAACATTTAAAACAGTGGTAATCCATCTCAATAATTTATTGTATTTTCCCAACATATTGTAGATTCCTTTCAATTATATTCTTATCTTTTGAGCTTGATCGACTGGATTGCTTGAAGTCAACCATGATGCCACAATCGAAGGATCGTCTCTTTACATCTACACTTTCTACACAATAATGTCGACCATATGCCCACATTGCTGGATATTTCCTCACCTGTGAAAGACTATTTATTTCAGTGAAAAAAAATATAATGACGAATATTAAAATAGTTAATAGTGTCAAAACTGTAAGGAAACAATATTTTGTAAAATTCCAACTGTACATTTCTTTCACATCCTCTAGACATGTTGATTTCATCTTTTGTTATGTATAAATCTATACCTGCATCTTATATTTGATTTTGAATTTGTTCAGTAACCCATTCTAGTGTGCAATCTTTTCCCCATTCCCCAAGCGGATCAGTGGGAAGTGGAGTATTCTTTGGGTTCAATCTCTTAAACTGTCTCCTTTCTTCTAACACTTCTTCTCTCTTTTTATCATACATATCAATCCATTTGTTCATAACGTCCACGTGGTACAGAATGAGCTTTTCAAGTATAGAAATTTCATCTACACCTATTACATGTCAACATGTTTATTTCAAACTCCAAATGTCCTGCTATTAATTTGACAAATAAATTATAGAGTAAATTAATGATTGTAAGAAAAACAACCACACTGATCGTGAATTTACTTACTAATTTGTACTTCAACACCATTAGATTGTGGTTTTTCTCCATCAATGATATTTGATGCTTGTTCTTCATCCTAGATGCATGGCCCATCTTCAAAATCCTTACCAAGGAATTCACACAAGAAGAAAAATGCTTCATTCAATACATACCCTTTAGCCCTGCAACCCTCTGGATGTGCCTTTTGTTGGACATATCTTTTAAGAGTTTTCGTATACCTCTCAAAGAAAAAAATCCACCTCGTTGATATGACACCTACCAATTCAATGTCATCGACTAGGTGTATAAGTAAATGGACTTGTAGGTCCATGAAACTTGTAGGGAGCTCCTTCTCAGATACACGTACAATTTCTGCAATTTCCTTCTTCCACTTTGGCACTTCACATTCGTGGATCTCCTTAGAGGTCCCCCACCTAATATAAGAATAGTAAATTAGTATGAACCTTTAGTCAAAAATTAAAATTCAATATAATATCTCTATGTCTCTCACTCATGAACATTTCATATAACGACATACCTTGTAAATGCTAACAATTGACTTATGGCATTCCTTAACTCAAATGTAAGACATGAATCCCCCTAATTTCCAATGGCATGATATGCTATCAAACACATTTATGAAAAGGTCATTAGTATTTTTTTCTCACACAACAAAATATAAAAATATATTTAGTACTTAATCAATGTTACTAGTAAATGTTAAATGATGATATATAATACCTTCATAATATTATTAAAATCATGTGTTTTAAATCCCGTGATATGTCCATCAACTATAAAAGCTTTAGCCAATGATGAATCATAACCAACAGGTGTCCTTATTGAACAAATGATATTTTTTAGTTGCTCTAGCTCATTTTTTTTCAAAATCCATGGAGCTTATGCATATGTTTCATTTTCCCTTCTTGGCCACAAATGTTTTCTATCAAATTTGGTATGCGAAAGAGCAATATCTCTCCTCAAAGACAAGGTGTCCTCTTTGCCCGATATATGTCAAAATATAGAATCTAGGACATTTTTAAAGATGTGCATAGGATCTAATAGGTGAAATATTAATAGATCCTTCCAGTAAGGGAGCTCATAAAATATGGATTTCCTTTTCATTCCTTTTGGCATATGAACTACAACTTGTTCTGGTTCTTCAATTGAATCACCCCAATCAAAAAAATCCTCCCAACCTTTTAATTCAACATATTCATACTTCTTAAGTCAATCACCTGGACCATAATCATGGGAGGGCCTCTATTTTCAACTTTTCCATCAAATTGATTCTTTAGGCGATTTCTAAACCTATGATCTAGTGGTAGAAAAACCATGTTGTTTGCGTAAATAAATTTATCGAGATATTTAGATACCACCCTTGAAATTGTTCTGCACATTTTGGAGATGCAAATATCCCCTTTGTTGAAGCCCTACAATTCAACAAGTAATGTTAATAACATCAAAAAATTAGTATAAAATTAAGTACGAAAGTTGGGATGAAAATAAATTATGAGTATAAATACGTAAATATTTTATCTTACCAGAACAAACACCAAGTCTTGGGAAATCATGAATAGTCCAACATAGCACACCATACAACATGAAGGACCTATTTGATGGAGGATGTGATATGTCATAAATTCATATGCCTTTCCATAGTAGTTACATCTCATCAATAAAAGGCATTAGATAAACATCCATGTTTTTAACTTGATGTTTTCCTAGAACAATGAGAGTCAACATAAGGTGCTCCTTTGTAACACTCATCCATGGGGGAATATTGTATACTATCAATCTGACTGGCCAAACACTATAATTTGAGCTCAACAAAGAGAATGAGGACACTCCATCAATTGCAAGACCAAACCTAATACTACGGGGTTCATCTTTGAATTTTCTTGGCCATTATTCCTCTATGTGTTTCATTTCTTTGGAGTCAACCGAAATTTGCATGAATCCATCTTTACTCTTGTTCTTTGCATGCCAGTCCATCAATTGTGCAAGTGATTTGCAACGAAACATTCGTTGAAGTCTAGGTATAATTGGTATGTGACGTAAAACCTTCTTTGGAACTGTAGGACCTTGTACATCTATACGATATCTCTTCTCTTTGCAAACATGGAATTCTACCATGTTATGATATTCATCTCTATATAAAATGCAATCATTTTTACATGAATTAATTTTCTTATATTCAATCCCCAACTCAACCAACAACAAATGTGCCTCTCTGCAAGTTGATGGAAACACATTCTCTTCAGGGAATATTTTAGTTTTTAATGCCCTATAAGATTGCCAGTGATTAAATCAATTGAATGTTTGACTTATGATGAACATGTTTGATATGTCAATCTATACTAGGAATGATTATATATAATATATGGTTTTAAAATCCCTTAAAGAAATATAAACAAATTTGATGAATGTTTACGAATTGTATACACCAATTGACAATACAAAGTAAGAAATAGATTTCAACTCACTTCAGTAGGGTAGTGAATCCTTTGTCTGACCAACCAAATAGTGAATTGATTTCTAATAATATTAATGTGCATGCCAGTTTTGAGGTTCTACTTGCACCCAATTTGAACACGGGTGTCTTCAATGGTTGCTTGATGGAGTCTTTCAGGTTGTTATCATCAACATTACTTTTGTGGTAATTACCCTTGCTATCATCGTTACTGTCAACCATATAATCATTATTGCCATAATTGTTTCCATCCCCAAAGAAACCTGTAAGAATTTCATTCAATCCTTCTTCATGCACTGCATTTTCACTACCATGATCATCATCATGAAGGCTAGATGGAATTTCATCAGTGTATGCAAATCTCATCAGCTCTTCAAATTTCTCAGGTGGTAGCATTTTCTTCAATCTTGCTCTTTTTACCTTGGTATGGTTTAAAAGATGGTTTGGATCATCTTGTCCAAATCTTAATAACCCAGTTGGATCTTGGGTATTAGTATGTGTTTCATCAACATCTTCCACCTATCAACAAAAGAAAAAATTATTTAATGTTTGGAAACAATTGGATAAATCATAAATGTATTAATTTCAAAGAAATATAATCAAATATGGCTTAAAAAATAAAATAAAAAATTGTATGAACATATACATCAATTGAATAATGGAACATTATTTTATAGACTACCTTTTTTATACAATAATTTAAATAAAACACAATTTTGACAACATACTTTATAAAACATCGGTCCACACTCATTTATTATTCTTTTGTTTTCTGCCCTTAAAAACATCCTTAGGGAGACCTTGTTCTCCCCTTTTCTTTTGCGCAGGAGTGTGTTTTAAGAAGGAATAATCAATCAATAACTCATCCCCAATGGTAAGGTCCTTAATAGCCTCATCCATTATCAGTCTATCAACCTCTCTTTCCCTATCTCCATCTTTATCATTTATAACCTCAACAAATTGACAATTCGATCTTGCATTAGGGTCCCTTACTACTATTTATAAATCTTGCAATATTTTTGTGTGTGTATGCACATCCATATATATGCATAAGATGACCTCTATTAATTTATTTTCCACTTTCCAATTGGAGATGATGTGTATACATATTCGAATTTAGACCATATGCTGACATGCTAGGCTTATATTCTACTAGCGTTCTCCATTCACCACTGTAATATGATGGACCATAATATGGCATTACTCTCCTAGTGGTTTGTGTTGAATTATTTCTATGTTTAGATCGCACATGTACATTTGGGACAGTAATGAGGCCTAGATTCACTCCATGAATATTGGAGGGTCGTATCATGTAGCTATATCCCCAAAATTGAAACACCTTGTACACTCTAGGTAGTTGTTGATCACTAGGCCAAGCGTAATATAGTCGACGATCAAATGTCTCTTTGTAAATTGATCTCAAACTTAGGGGCAAGTCATCATCTCCATCACATTCATTCTCATAGGGTATGTAGTCCACCTTCCCCCTATCTTTAAGCAAATTATGCATCTTTAAACCGGTTCTTGTTCTATGACTTGTTTTCATTAATTCCTTATCTTTTGAGCTAGTATATTGGCACATATTTTTGTTAGATGTATCATCTGATAAATGATCATTTCCCTCTAGGCTGGAAGTCGGTGATCCAGGAAAATTTAAACCAAGAACTTTATCCTTTAAGTATACATTGAGAAAAAAATTAGTTATTTAAATAATATAAAACAATGTTTAAACGAAGTATACGTTATTTATATCAAATTGGAAAATTCCTTACCATAATTCCTATTGGATTTGAATCGATTGTAGGAGGCATACTACCAACTGGAAGCTCATTATCTATGTAATGTCTTTGTACAATTGCTCGTTTGAATTTTTTCTTTCCACGACATACAAAACATCCACAAACAGCAAATTTCTCAAAGTATTCATCCCATGTACTATAGTCCTGACCAACCTCTTGTTCAGTGCAATCATTTGTTGTGTCTAGAAGATCCATTATCATATCCTCTTCCAACCACTGTCATCTATGTGATTTAACTATATTCTTCTTTTGCTAGTTGAACTCTCAGGCTCTGCATTTTCTCCAATATCCATCTAAAATAATCAACAACATGCATTAATTTATGTCAAGATTGGATAATACATTATAAATTTAAATAATACTGCGAAAAAAGATGGAAGTATCACAAAATGCCATCAGATTATTTTTTTCTAAGTTAAGTCAAAATTTGAGTACCTGATGTCCCACTTCTTCCGTTTTATCCTCATTTGATATGACACGATCTATTTCCATGGCCTCATTTCGACCCTATAATACACAACATAGTAAATAATGTTTACTACACCAATTATATCATTTCAACGAATATGCTATCCAACAAAAAACCTCACTTTAGTCATATATTTTATCAAAGTATTCATCCCATGTACTATAGTCCTGACCAACCTCTTGTTTAGTGCAGTCATTTGTTGTGTTTGCAAGATCCATTGTCATATCCTCTTCCACAAACTATCGTCTATGTGATTTAATAGTTTTAGGTCCATGTCCACATACATATCTTCCTCTTTTGCTAGTTGAACACTCAAGCTCTACATTTCCTCCAATCTCCACCTAAAATAATCAACAACATGCATTAATTTATGTCAAGATTGGATAATACATTATAAATTTCAATAATACTATGAAAAAAGATGGACGTATCACAAAATGCCATCAGATCATTATTTCATAAACTAAGTCAAAATTTGAGTACCTGATGTCCCGCTTAAGCCGTTGTGTCCTCATTTGACATGACACGATCTGTTGTCATGGCCTCGTCTCACCCCCATAATACACAACATAGTAAATAATTTTTAGTACACCAATTTTATCATTTCAACGAATATGCTATCCAACAAAAAATCTCACTTTAGACATATATTTCACACTTTAGATGACTCATCTAGTTGTATAGGCGTCATTTTTGAGCTCACAAATCTAACCTCTATTAGTTTTGCACCCACAAAATTGACATGGGATAAGGAATAGATAAAATAGGGAACCATGATTGCTCCCTTGGAACATATGAAGGTGAAGTCATTTAGGATCAATTTATTTATCAACTTCCAAGAAAAATACATCATTTTTGCACTGTCAGACACTAAATTAGGCTTACTTTATGTCGCCTTTTGCATCCCAAATAGATTACATTTTTGGGCTGAAATGCGGTGCCAAATTAGGTGCACTTTTCGCCGCCGACTATAGAGCCAACTACTGAACCGGGAACAAAAATTTAAAACTTCCCACGTCGAGAAGGGAGAGATGACAAGAGAAAAATCCATGCAAAGGAAGAGAGGACAAAAAAGTGAAAAACGACGTGAAGGAGGGCTACAAGCAAGTAGATCAGAAATTCGATTTAGTTTGTGACACCATAGGTAAGGTTAGAAATTTTTTTTTCGTTCACACAAATATTTTACAGAACAATGAGCTCATGGTTTTGAATTGATTGTGTGCACACATTAATTTTATTTATAATCAGTGGATGTGACTCGAGCATGGGACCTATTTTTGTTAACTCTCAATAAAACCACACTCCATGCCCTTTTTATCCCCCAAAGATTACCATTCCATATAGGTGCGCAAGCGTTGATATTTTTACAACACATTTTTTTCATTTTGCATATATTTATATCCTTTAAAATATATTTATATTCCATATAGGTTTGCAGGAAATTGATTCATAGGCATTTAAATCTAGAAAGAGAGTCATTCAGGGTAAAACTTTCATACCACAAACTGGACGAAAACTTTTATACCTGATAGTGTGTAACTTGTTTTCCTCCATAGACTAGATGAAAATAATTTTCCCTAGGTCACTTCAAAATCTCAAGCGATAGAGGGAAGAGAACAAAGGGAGCAGACTCTGGCCATGATGAGGTAATTCATTGTCAATTTATAGATTTGTAAATGTTTCCCTTGTTTCTTTCTTTTTTACTTTTTACTTTTTACTTTTTTATATTTAAATATAAAAGAAATATATTATATATAGGGACATGTGACTAAAAAAGATAAAGAGGCATTGGCTTCCATATTGGGGGCAGAGGCAGTGAACAAATTGGATGATGTGTGCTGGAAAATGCTTGCCAGATACATAGAAAATTGATCTAGTGAAGGCCCTCAAACATTGCAACCAAATCAACCGTGTCAAAGGGAATCAATTGATTCCCCAAGCAATCTTGGATCGAGCAAAAGATCTAGGAGGAAATCAATAATAGTAAACTCTAGGAATGTAGAATAGGGAGTAGAGGCTTCCACTGTCCCAGCCACTCCTGGGACACAGACTTCTTCCACCACGTCAAGTTTTCAATATTGCATTGGTACCTTCAATACCAAGATAGAATACAATGTGGTTTCAAGGGAAGTCTGAATGACAACTGTTGGAAAAGAATTTGTGAATAGGTTTAAGGAATCATGACTTCAATGGTTCAAAGACCATCTACATTTTCCATTCTCAAAGATACCCATACACCTGTAAAAAGCAGTTATCAATGACATTAAGACTGAATTTGGCACAAGTTGGTTTGTAAAGAAGGTAAAGCTACGAATGTCTCAAAATTTCAAGAGATTTCGGTGCAACCAAAAAAAGAACATAAAAAAAATCCCTCCTGAGCTAAGGCTCAAAAAAAGGGTAATTGATGTAAGTGTCAAAGTATGGAAAGAGCTTGTAAAAGCATATGAGAAGTTCGAATCATGGAGGAAGTCTGGTGAGGAGAGTATGCAGGTATTTGCATTTCCTCATAAGATTATATCAAATTTATTAAACAATTTTTAAATTTTATTTGTCCATAGTTAAATTGAATTAGTATATGTTTTAGGACAAGGCCTCCAAGGCTAGGCTTTAAAAACTTTGTGCCACGCATCACAGTGGCCAAAAAGGTTTACATGCCTTGATTTGTAAATTTGTAAATATATTTAATATGTGAAATGATATTTTTTTTTAATTCCCTAGAAAAAGTAAATGATTGCAGATCAATTAGTTTAACTAATCCATGTGCCATGTTTTGATAGGAGGAGAAATATGGATGGCATCCAAAGCAATTTGAAAAGGAAAATTTACAAAGAAAAAAGTGGGCCGATTTTTTAATTTGGATGGAGAATGAGGTATCAATAGTTGACTTTCAGTTTCAATAACTTAGTTGGATATTGTTGTGTTAATATGTCAATTTTAATTTTTTGTGTTGAGTTGTTTATTGATGCGTAGGATGAGTTCTAAAGTGCTTCTCTATTGGCCCTAGATCCCCCTCAATTGTCCCATTATTTCATGTTGAGGAAAAAAATATCATTTTCCTTAAAGGGTAGTGGGTGACATTCATGCCTTATTTTCATCACATCTTTTAATTAATGACCATTGTCTTTTAATATCTCTTAAGTGTCCTCATTTAAGTTATGAGTTGTATCATTTGAGTAACTTAGTCCCTTGTTGATTTGATTTATCTTCTTTTCTCTCAAACATGGTATCTCAAAGAGTGCTTCCTTGAATTCATGTTGTCATTCTACTAAGTGATCCACATGCATATTTGCAATCCTCCCTCATGATGTTTCCATTCTTTTAACATGTAAGAATTTTTTGATGCATCTTGGTAGGCATCCAATAGATCTAACACATCCTTGTAGTCTACATCACTTGGCATAGCTAACCAACCACTTAATTGTTCATCTAATTTAAAAAAAGGTAGTAAATTCCAGTCTTCCAAGTTAAAAAAACTCTCTCTGCCTTTTGAGATTCTTTCATTGCTACAAATTGTTTGTGGGATTTAATCATTTGTACCACATGGTTGGTGTGCTTTGAATCCCTTGATCTAAAGGAAATTTCCTTAACATAAATACTACTAGGGAATTTCAATGTTGGCATGTAGTTGGCATTAAAGTCGGTACCTAGAACATTGGAAATTATCCAAAAAAAAGAATTCCCTCCATCTTGTTGGCTTGTAACACTCTTGATGGTGGCTACATGAAATGGAACTATGATGCCATATATGGGTACCAAAAAAACACCATTTTTTGTATCAATCTATTGTGCAGTTTTGCACACCTACCCCACTGAAAGTAGGGACCCCCTCTCTTTTGCCTGGTCTTTTGGCTCTTTTTTGTGGCCTTCCTTGTGCTTGTCTTTGAAAATATTGAGTTTTTCATCCTTGGTCCTTTTTGATCCTTGGCCTTGCATTTGTGCCTCTTTACCATCTTCTTTGGAGCTTACCTTATTGGAAAAATTCCCCTATTATGCTATCACTTTGAAAATTCTAAGTCTAGGGGGTCAATTTCGGGTTTTTTGCTGATTTTAGGATTTTCCGTCCCTACCGAATTTCCCTGGCTGCTTGATTTTCCTAGTCGGGTTGCTTTTACGCTGAGTTCAGAGATTTTGAGCTCTCACAAATTTGCATCCTCCCTGGACTTGTCTGAACTGTCCTTCCTTTCTTAATTTCCCCGGCCTCCTGGGAAACCTGATTGAGCCCGTCCTTTGTTGCCCTCGAGAATTTTATCGCCTTCAGGAATTTCCCTTCCCCATGGACTATTCTTCCCTCCCAAATTCTTTTGATCTTTCCTTGCCTTAGTCATTTCCTCAGTTCACCGCCATACCATGAGATTTCTTTTCCTTCGGCGCAGTAGCGTGGTGCCATCGCGGTATCGTGGCGGTTTTTCTGGCTTGTCGTGGTGGTGCGGTGGCGGTGTGGCTTCATGGTCTCACGGTTTACCATGATATGATGGTGGTCTATCTAGCTTGCCTCGATGGTGCGGTGCAAGATGTGACGGTCGGTCTCACGATTTACTATGATATCGTGGCAGTTAGTTAGTCGGCCTATGATATCGCGGTTAACCGCATTACCTTGGCAGTTTGTCAGGTGGCGTTGTTGTTCACCACGGTACCATGGTGGTCATATTGGTAGCTTGCAGTGGCGCGGTTAACTACGTTACCGCGGTGTTGTGTTAGAGAGCTTGCGGTGGCGTGATGAGCAAGACTGGTCGACTCGGTGGGCTCGATGAGCTCGGCAAGCTGACTCGGTCGACTTGGTTTGGCAACTTGGCTGACTTGGCAGGCTGAATAACGTTGAACGACATTGACTCTGTAGGATTCTGCCACCTTGGAAAAAACCCGATACTCCATCCTTGTTGTGTTTTTTTGAGCTCGGGGATTTCTTGCCTGGTCGGATTTTTTTGAAGGTCTGTTATTTGTTGAGAATTGAAGGAATTCATGGACCGATTGCCATTGACTCTACATTTTATGATAAAAATGGATGATCTAACGATGAATGCAGGCATTTTATGACTATTTGACCAACAAATGTTTGGATTTTGAGCCCATTTTTGTTCTTGCCTTGCTGTTGTCTGCTTGGCCCGAAATTTTTTGAAATTCCTTCCTGAGTTGAAATTCGCGAAGGGGTGAAAATCCTGAACTTTGGGAAATTATGTGTTTACGATGTTTTAAGGAATTCTAATTGCTCAAATGGATTTCTTTGATGATTTATTATGATTTTCATGACGTGTTGGCCTGATCTTTTATGTTATACTGGTTGCTAATTATGGCTCTTTGTCCGCAGGTTGAATCGAGCAGGTTGGTGTTGTCATGAATGAAAAGGGATGGAATGCACGTGCTTCGAGGACATTGCATGATTTGCAAGATTCACCTAGGTTCACTTTGCGATTAAGGGCAAGTTGAGCTTGCTTGAACAGTTTTGTTCTTCTACTTGGAGTAGATGAGGCATTAATGGTGAATAAGGCTCGAGGGACTGTACCGTAACTTTTGAGATCCCAAGTCGATCTGAGGTGGGGCACCTCAAGCATTCAATTTTGGGTGGTGAGTTATTGTTGGCTGTCTGGGTCGATCTGATTGGCGACCAGCTCTCTTCGTAACCCTAACTCATGGTTTTCACTAAACGTGAATTCTATAAGACTTGTAAACAGTAGATTTAGTAGTAGAATAACATGTTAGAAGATTAGAAGTTGGTTTTACATTTCAAGCAAGTGTTGTAACAGACTAGAATTGTTGCTAATTCGATGATTTAATACAAAGTGAAGACATTGTGCTATGATTGGTGCCTTCTTTGGATTAAATAATCTTGTATGGTTCTTGTTTTATCTCTTAAATTGCTTGGAAATGTTTGAATGTATCTTAGGTTTAGTTAATAGTGCTTGTGATTTAATGCTTGGAGTGTTGTAGCAATCTTTGGTTCATATTTTGGGCAGCTTCTTGATTATGGGAATGTTGTGCAAGGTCAACCTATACCTAATACTTATGTGGTTAGTTCAATTATAGGCATTTATTTAGTTCCATTGAACGAATGCCCATAATTTGAAAATCTTTAACACCCTAGAAGATTGCATTATTTTATGTAAGATTGTAGGTATAGCCTGGGTTGAATAGAAATTAGTTTAAAGGGGTTGGTCCATTCCAAGTATTTCATCATTTGCATGGTTAATTTTAGGAGTAGTGTTAATCTTAGGACTTTTGAAACCCTCATCCTTTGTTATTTCTTTAAACTCTGGTTAGAACTAGAAATTCAAGTATCACCATATTACAAAATCTAATGAGTTTAGAGCTTCTAGTGTTTGTTCGTAAGGCCCCTTGTGATTACCAGCATTTTCACATTTATCACTGAGTTTATTCTACTAAATTGTCATGACTTGACACTTGAGAGACCTTGGGGTTATCTCTTTGTTCATAGAGATCAACCTTTCAAGAGAGATAGAATAACTTTTATTCTGTCTGAGTTGTTGTTGTGCAGAAAAACCAAACAATAGGATTGGCTCTAGAAGGAGGGCCCTGAAGAAGCAAGATGGAGCATTTTCTAAATGCCATTTCTCTTGAGGGGCTCAGAAGGAGAACCGGATCTACACCAGGAGAAGAAGAAGAGTTTCAAGAACTGCCACCTCCAACTAGGTCAAGAAGGACCATAACAAGGGAGGAATCATCATCCAATCCATCATTTACACCATCCTCACCTTCATCCACATCATCTTCATCCGATTCTAAGGCTGGTTCCATTCCACAACCCCAACCAGTCACCCATCAACCATTACCACCTCCACCAATGGTTTTCCTGGAAAATATCCCATCACCTCTATCCTTCAACAACTACAATGTTATGCCCAAGAATCCTGAGAATTTTTGCTCTAAGTTTCACACAAGTGATCCTAATAAGATGGCAGAAGAACATATTAGGATCTTTCAGACTTGTCTGAGAGATAGAGGGATTAATCATGAGGATGTTGCATGCAGACTTTTCCCCTATTCTCTAGGAGAGGAGGCCTTTTATTGGTATAATCATTTACCTATTGCATCCATCTATAATTGGGCTGAACTTGAGGCTGCATTTATGCTAAAGTTTAAGATTCCTATTAGTGCTAATGAGCTCTATATGCAGTTTACTAGTGTAAAGAGAGAGGTCAATGAACCTATAGGATCATTTAATAATAGGTTACACCATGCATACACTAGACTGCAAGCACCTTATGCTAGGGATGATGCTTCCACCTTAGAGATGTACTTTGAAGCCCTTCATAGTCTCACCTCCACCTTCCTTAAGTGGAGAACTAATCCACCAATTATCATGCTCATTGCATATACATAGGTTGTTAAGGTCAGCACGGATATGAGACAACACTTTTCAGGACCCATGCCATCTCTAGGACCTGCTGCTCACCCTGGTTAGGTCCAATCTCTCAACCAGGCTCTAAATAATCACACACCCATCATGAATCCCATCCCATAGATGTCTTTGGTCCCTCGCCCAGGTCATCCAATAATTCAGACTCACCCAATGCCCAATTACTCGCAACAGGGTACCAATCAACCCCTTTATTCATAGCAGCAGGTTGGTTTCCCTTCATATTTGTAGAATTCATAAGTTTTGAATCAGTCTACTGGTTCTGGAGAAGTGTTAGGATAACCCCCAAACACTATGAATCCAGTCCCTTACAACAATCTTGATAAGGAAAGGTTAGATGAGCTAACTAAGCAAGTGAAGAAGTTGAACATGGAGGTAACCTACTTAAGGAACCAGAACAACCAACTCCAAGATACTCAAAAGAGCATAGAATCAAGTTATAACAGAGGGAAACACTACGATAGAAATCAGAACTTTAAGACAAGGTTTTGGTTAGCACTTTGATAGAAGCCAACAAGGTGGACAAGTATTTGAAAGAAGTCAACCACCTAGGAAGAATAGGCCATGGAACACTGGGCCTAACAATGGAGGATTTCTCACTCCATCGGATCAGCCTTCCAGTCAAGAAAAACCTCTGGGTGGTGTATACTTAGCAGAATCCGCTTTGTCTAGATGGTGTAGGCTCCATAAGACAAGTCAACACTCTGAGTTTGATTGTCCTGAATTTCAGACTGCTGCTTCCATCTTTCAATATAAAGTTGAAAATAACTCCACTGGCCAAGAATTGGTACCCTCAAATCCTTATGATTCCCCATTTTTGGTGTTGAATCATGCTCCTTTCCCAAGGGATGAAGAGAATGAACCAGAAGAGGAGTCAAGTAGCTAGAATGGGGAGATAGAACAAATGCTCAATGAATATGAAATCTCTCAGCTATTTAATGAAGAAACTAAGAATGACAATGGCCCATTGGATGAAGAAGAGGTTGATGCTGAAGAAGTTCAGATGTTTCAGCAACCTATTAGAAAGTATGATCTAAGGAGCAAGCCCCATAGGAATCCACCAGCTGGAGGAACATTCACTACAACTATTCCTCCACACAATTTTACTACTCCACCAGACCCACATGCCAATAAGAATCCATCCTAACCTTAGGTACCAACACAATATCTTATGAAAGAAGGACAACCAGATGCATCAAAAGGAAGCATTGTCAATGTAGCAAGAGATAAGAAGATTGGTCATTCTAAGGAGGTCCACACTGACATGAATGTGGAACAAACAGGAGAATATGTCACTGAGGAACTCAAGAAAGTGAAGGTGAGTCTTTCCGCTTTCGAATTGCTAAGAGTTCCTTAAATTGAAAATGTAGTCCTAGGGTCCTTTAGTTCAGGTATAGCAACACAAGGAGTAGCAATCAATGAGGTGATTAGAAGGCCTCCTAGTCCACAAGCACCTAAAGGTCCTAGTCAATCACAACCTAGGGATAGAGGAAAAGAAAAATATAAGGGTCGGGTTGCACAAGCTGACTCACAATTGAGTTTATTCTAGGGAAAAATGGAAACCCCTCCTTTTCTGATTTCTATTCGTATATTTGGTAAAAATCTGCACAATTTTCTACTAGATTTAGGGGCATCCATAAATTTTATGTCATTTTTTGTTTGTAGGGCTCTTGGCATTACCCCTATAGCCTGCCAAAAGGTCACCCAATTGGACAAAACATAGGTGAATATAGTAGGAGAACTGAACATGATTCCCATGCAAGTTGCTTCAGACCCCAGAGTGCAACAAATACTTAATATTCAGGTGGCAGATATTTCAGACACTTATGGTCTGATAGTGGGTAGAGATTTCACCAAGGCACTAAAAAGATACACATCCACAAATCATTCTCACATGTGGCTCCCTTGGAAAGGAGTCCCAAATCAAATCAGAATTGAGAGAGAACCTAGAATGAAGTATGTCATTACTGAATATCAGAATACTTCAAATTTGATACTAGTATCAAAAGTCAGTATGGGGAACTATTTCCTAGCCTCCTCTGCTTCGGACACAGAGGAAATCTTGGTGCTACAAAGCTCTTCTGGTGAATCCACACCAGAAGCCGTCAGTTCTTGAGCACTATTTGACCAAACATAGGAACTTGATGATCAGGCAAATAGACAACTTAGTTTGCTGGATAACTTCCAGGATTTTATCTATAAATGTGCATAAGATCAGATTCAGTTGGGTAGAAATATGAACTTCGAAGATTTGCTTCTTCCTAATTGGTGTAGAGTTCACAATGCTCCTCATTCTTAACTAGAATGTTGCTTGTGTCAAACTGCAATGGAGTGGATACAAAGGCACATTAACACAACCCCATCTGTTAAGTTAAACATACAGAGCATTCAAAATAGTCTAAAGGGAAAGGACCCAAAACCTCTTAAAGAGCCTTCGGGTAGCAGCAAGGACAAAGGTATCTCAAGAAAAGTAGGAGCTAATGATTGCTGGACCTTAAGGTTTGATGGATCCAAATCCAAGCAAGGTGCCGGAGCAGGGCTTGAGTTGATCAGTCCTAAAGGTAGAACCTACTTTGTTGCTCATAGACTCCAATTCTAGTGCACTAACAATGCGGTTGAGTATGAAGCTCTAGTTCATGGGCTATTAATTGCATTAAGAAAAAAGGTTAAAATTCTACAAGTGTTTGGAGATTCTGAGTTAGTGGTCAGGAAAGTAAGGAAACAATACTCATGTCATGACAAAAGGATGGCCAATTATAGGCACATAATATGGGACCTTATTGAAGTATTTGATGCCTTCAACATTTAGCTAATACCTCGAAGTAAAAATCAGACTGTTGATTCTCTAGCACAAGGAACAAGTACATTGCAACCCCTATCACTCATAGGTATAAAGAAGTTCACTGTGGAACTTGTTCTAGTGCCCTCAGTGCCTGATAATGTCACTAATTTTCAGGTATTTGAAGATGATAAGCATATTCTTGATTTTATCACTAGCTGTGATGTGTTTGCCTCTCAAGTAATTGATGAGGTTGAGCCTCAAGAGGCTGAAATGGACCTAGAATGAGTCCTCAATCTGAAGACTAATACCATCCCAATAGGTATGGTGCAATTGGAAAGGATCTTTGATCTGGATAGGATAAGAGAGCAGGATCAAAAAAGAAAAGGGGAGTCCCTCAACTGTCAGTGTGAAATGTACAACATGAGGACCCAAATGGATGTCAAAGATGTCTTTATTGGTAAGGTGTACACCCTAGAGGAGAGGAAAGGAATATTTAATGCCTTGTATATGTATCATGATGTGATAGCCTAGAATTATGATGACTTGAAGACGTATGACACTTCGATCATTACACATACTATTCCCCTCAAGTCAAATTTTAAGTCGTTCAGGCAAAGACAAAGACCAATTAATGCTCTGTTGGAGCCCATTATTTAGAAGGAAGTGTGGAAGTTACTTTAAGCATGAATCATATTTCTAGTAATACATTCAACATGGGTTGCAAACTTTGTTCCAGTTAGGAAGAAAAATGGAGAAATTAGACTGTGCGTTGATTTCAAGAACCTGAACAGAGCATCAGAAAAAGATAATTATCTAGTCCCTTCACTAGATGAGGTACTTCAGATTGTTAATGGATCTCAGATGATGTCCTTTCTGGATGGGTACTCTGGGTACAATCATTTTATGGTCCAGTATGAGGATAGGCACAAAATTGCCTTTACTACAAAATGGGGGACTTTTTCTTATAGAAGAATGCCCTTTGGATTAATCAATGCTGGAGCCACATTCCAGAGAGCAATGGATATTGCCTTCAAGGACATAACTGGAAAGTGCATAATCATCTACATGGATGATTTGAAAATCTTTTCCAAGAAGAGAAGTGATCATGTTGAAGGTTTATGCAAATTATTCCAAAAGTGCAAGGAATTTGGCATTTCACTTAATCCAAAGAAGTGCATCTTTAGAGTCATTGAGCGAAAGCTGTTAGGACATGTTATTTCAGAACATGGTATTGCCATTGATCCTAAATGAGTAGAGGCTATAGTGAAAATTCAACCCCCTGCAAGTAAGAAAGAAATGAAGCCATTCTTTGGCAAGATTAACTTTGTCAAAAAGTTTATCACTAGATTTGCAAAGATAGTCAAGCCGTTAAATACCATGTTGAAGCAAGAGGCAAAGGTTGAGTGGAATAAAGAGGCTAAGGAAGCATTTGTATAAATCAAGAGAGCTATTATTGAGGCCCCTATTTTGGTAAGTCTGGATTATGCTAAGCCATTCTACATTTATTCATTTCCTTATGATCACTCTTGTGCTAGCTTGTTGACAAAAAAGTCTGATCAAGGGAATGAGCATCCCATAGCATTCATGAGTGCACCTTTGAAGGATGCAGAACTGAGGTATCCTAATGTTGAAAAGTAGGCTTATGCCTTGACTCAAACTATGAAGAAGTTCAAACACTATATACTGAGAAACAAGGTCTTTTATATAGTCCCTGATCCTCCAATCAAGCTGCTGTTGATGGAGAATGAGTTGGGTGAATGCAGAGCCAAGTGGGTAACTATGTTACAAGAGTATGATATTGAAATTCAACCCATGAAGTTGGTAAGGGGGCAAGGACTGACCAAGACAATGGCAGAAATGGGTCCTGACCTTATAGCCCAACATTATAATCTTGAGGATGTTTCTCCAAGGGGATGGTATGATGATATTATCCACTATCTTTTGAACTTGTAGTGTCCTAGACACCTCAATGCAGTACAAAGGAGATATTTTCACTTGAAGAGTGGCAGTTTTATGATGAAGGGAGTTGTCTTATACAAGAGAAATCATTAAGGTGTCTACTTGAGATTCCTAAGCAAGGAAGAGGCACGAAGAATAATGACTGAATCTCATGACAAATATGGCACAGGCCATGGTTCAACACCTTCCACTACAAATCAGATTATGAGGGCAGGCTACTATTGGCCTACCTTGTTTAAGGACACATATAACCATGTGAGAAATTGCCATGTGTGTCAAACTACAGCAAGTAGGGAGAGAGGTGCAGCTCTTCCACTTTAGCCTGTCATAGAGGTAAAGCCATTTGCATAGTGGGGAATGGATTTCATAGATCCAATCAATCCACCTTCATCTGTAGGCCACATATATATTCTTACTGTAACTAATTACTTTACTAGGTGGATTGAGGCTCTTTCTTGCAAGCAATGCAATTCTGAAGTGGTAATCAATTTCATGGAATCAGATATCATTAATCGCTTTGGTTGTCCATTGGCTTTAGTTAGTGATAATGGTTCTGCATTTGCATCATTAAAGTTTTCTAACTAGGCTTATGATCATGGAATTTCCATAATATTTGCATCTAATTACTATCCACAAGGGAATGGTTTGGCTGAGTCTTCCAATAAGAACCTTTTGACATTCATCTAAAAACTACTAGAAAAGAACCCCAAGGATTGGCACACCCATCTTAGATTTTCTCTTTGGGAAGACCGCACTAGACATAAGACATCCTTAGGAACCTCTCCTTATCACCTAGTGTATGGTTTCGAACCTGTATTTCCCATCCAGCTGAAAATCCCTACCCTGCAATTCATCAATGAGTACTATGATAGAGAAGATAAGCGTGAAGCCCGCTTGACTAAATTGTTACACCTTGAAGAGAGAAGAGATGAAGCCTTAGAAAACTTTGCTAAACATCAAGGTGTAGTGAAGAGGTGGTTTGATAAGAGAGCCAAGGTGAGATCCTTTAGAATCTTTGACTTGGTTCTCTACTGGGATAAAGCCCATGACAAAAAAGGGGAACATAGAAAATTTGACAGACTTTGGCTTGGCCCTTATCAGATTGTAGAGATTCTAGGAGATAATGCCTTCCGTTTGAAAACCTTCACTGGAGAGGATATCCCACTGCCTGTCAATGGGCACTATTTGAAGCATGATTTCCAATCTTGAGTTGTTTACAGCTCTTTCCTTGTACACAAGTAGATTAGGTTTTCTTTCTGCTATTTTGTTTCTGCCTTGGTTAGAGTAGGGTTTCTTTTGGTTTTTCTCTGCTTGTCTGCTGCTCTGGTTTTGTTTAGGGTAGGTTTGCTTTGGTTGCTTTTTTGGTTTTTTATTGCTGCTCTGCTCTTGCTTTAGGGTTGTCCTACTTTCCTCTAGGCTTGTTGCATCTGTACAATTGCCTGCTTGTTTGGGGCTGCTCTGGGATTTCTTTTACAAACTCTAATCACCTTTTCAGAGTCACTAACCTGGTGAATTCCTTCATTTGATATTGCATGGGCTAGGAATTAGTGTCACTTGACTAAGTTAAATTCTGAAATGTATTTGGGTCATATATTTTCACACAAATCTTAAGGATTCCAAGGTTGCATGTGGTATTTAGGAGGTCTAACTGGGTGAAAAATCTTAAATTCTGCTCCAGTGCCATTGTGGCTCCCATCCTTGATTGTTTGCTTCATTGTCTGCAAGGTGAAAAGTACAGCTTTAAAGAAAATCTCAAAGAGAATATCAAAAGAAAAAGAATATATTGAAAATCAAAAGAAATGTTCACTCTTCAAGGCTATCCTAGTATCTCTACCGGGGCTATGGACGCCTGGCTAGCAGTAGAGCTATGTTAGGGAGGGTCACAATGATAACCTCATCGGGCTATTGACGCTTGAATGGCAGTGAGGCTCTATCCAGGTTGCTTTTGGAGTTGGAATCCTTATGTAGTCCTATCAGACTAATTTTGGTCCCTATTGCAACTTAGGAAAGGGAAATGAATGCATACTCACACACTTTGACCTTGGTACAGGAAAGGTTTGCTTGCTTGTGATTTCTGAAACCTTGTCTAAACTGTAGCCTGATGCTTGGACTGAAACCAGGGATTCTGGGTTCTTGATTCCAATTTGTCATTGAAATGCTCAGGAGCATTTCCCCAATAGAGTAGCCATTTATTGTGTAGTTTTACATACCTGCCCCACTGAAAGTAGGGACCCCCTCTCTTTTGCCTAGGCTTCTGGCTCTTTTATGTGGCCTTCCTTGTGCTTGTCTTTGAAAATCTTGAGTTTTTCATCCTTGGCCTTGCATTTGTCCCTCTTTGCCATGTTCTTTGGAGCTTACCTTATTGGAAAAATGCCCCTATTGTGCTAACACTTTGAAAATTCTAAGTCTAGGGGGTCAATTTCAGGTTTTTTTGCTGATTTCAGGATTTTTCATCCCTAGCGGATTTCCCCGGCTGCTTGATTTTCCCGGTCGAATTGCTTTTACTCTGAGTTCGAAGATTTCGAGGTCTCGCGGGTTTTTGTCCTCCTCGAACTTGTCTGAACTATCCTTCCTTTCTTAATTTCCTCGGCCTCCTGGGAAACCCGACCAAGCCCATCCTTCGTCGCCCTTGGGAATTTTATCGCCTTCGACAATTTCCCTTCGCTGAGGACTATTCTTCCCTCCCAGATTCTTCTGATCTTTCCTTGCCTTAGTCATTCCCTGGTTCACCGCCATACTACGAGAAGTCTTTGCCTTCAACGCGGTAGCACGATGCCACTGTGGTACCGTGGCAGTTTGTCTAGCTTACCACAATGGCGTGATGGTGGTCTGGCTCCATGGTCATGTGGTTAACTGTGGTACCATGGCAATCTGTGTGGCTTGCCATGGTGGCATGGTGCAAGGTTTGACAGTTGGTCTCATGGTTTACCACGGTACCATGGCGGTTAGTTAGTTGGCCTGCGGTATCGCAATTAACCGTGTTACCTTGGCGGTTGGTCGGGTGGCGCTACCGTTCACCGCGGTACCGTGGTGGTCATATTGGTAGCCTACGGTGGCGCGGTTAACCACGTTACCATGGGGTCATGTCAAAGAGCTCGCGGTGGCGCGATGAGCTCGGTGAGCTGACTCGATCGACTTGGTGGGGCAACTTGGCCGACTTGACAGGTTGAATAACGTTGAATGATGTTGACTCCATAGGAAACCGCTACCTTGGAAAAAACCCAATAGTTTGTCCCTGCTATGTTTTGCAAAGCTCGGGGATTTCCTGCCCAGTTGGATTTTTTCGAAGATCTATTGTTTGTTGAGAATTGAAGGAATTCATGACGTGATTTCCATTGACTCTACATTTTATGATAAACATGGATGATCTAACGATGAATGTAGGAATTTTATGACTATTTGATCTACGACTGTTTGGCTTTTGAGCCCATTTTTGTTCTTGCCTCGCTATTGTCCGCCTGGCCCGGAATTTCCCAAAATTCCTTCCTGAGCTGAAATTCACGAAGGGGTGAAAATCCCGAACTTTGGGAAATGATGTGTTTACGATGTTTTAAGGAATTCTAACTGCTCAGTTGGATTTCTTTGATGATTTATTATGATTTTTATGATGTGTTGGCCTGATTTTTTGTGCTATACTGGTTGCTAATATGGCTCTTTGTCCGCAGGTTGAATCGAGAAGGTTGGTGTTGTGATGAATGAAAAGGGATGGAATGTGCATGCTTCGAGGATGTTGCATGATTTGCAAGATTAACTTGGGTTCACTTTGTGACTATGGGAAATATGAGCTCGTTCGAACTGTTTTGTTCTTCTACTTTGGGTAGATGGGGCATTAATGGTGAACAAGACTCGAGGGACTGTACCGTAACTTTTGAGATCCCAAGTCGATCTGAGGTGGGGCACCTCAAGAATTCAATGTTGGGCGGCGAGTTATTGTTCGTTGTCTAGGTTGATTTGATTGGTGACCAACTCTCTTCGTAACCCTAACTCAAGGTTTGCACTGAACGTGAATTTTATAAGAATGGCATTCTGCCTCATTTGTAAGAGTTCTCTAACTGGTTCTTCCATTGGCTGACTAAGTCAGAAGACTTGTAAATAGTAGATTTAGTAGTAGAATAGCATGTTAGAAGATTAGAAGTTGGTTTTACATTTCAAGCAAGTGTTGTAACAGACTAGAATTGTTGCTAATTTGATGATTTAATACAAAGTGAAGACATTGTGCTATGATTGGTGCCTTCTTTGGATTAAATAATCTTGTATGGTTCTTGTTTTATCTCTTCAATTTCTTGGAAATGTTTGAATGTATCTTAGGTTTAGTTAATAGTGCTTGTGATTTAATGTTTGGAGTGTTGTAGCAATCTCTGGTTCATACTTTGGGAAGCTTCTTGATTATGGGAATGTTGTGCAAGGTCAACCTATACCTAATACTTATGTGCTTAGTTCAATTATAGGAATTTATTCAGTTCCATTGAATGAATGCCCATAATCTGAAAATCTTTAACACCCTAGAAGATTGCATTATTTTTTGTAAGATTGCAGGTATAGCCTGGGTTGAACAAAAATTAGTTTAAAGGGGTTGGTCCATTCCAAGTATTTCATCATTTGCATGGTTAATCTTAAAAGTAGTGTTAATATTAGGACTTTTGAAACCATCATCCTTTTCTTATTTCTTTAAGCTTTGGTTAGAACTAGAAATTCAAGCATCACCAATTACAAAATTTGATGAGTTTAGAGCTTCTAGTGTTTGTTCGTAAGGCCCCTTGTGATTACCAGCATTTTCACATTTTTCACTGAGTTTGTTCTATTGCATTGTCATGACTTGACACCCGAGAGACCTTGGGGTTATCTCTTTGTTCATAGCGATCAACCTTTCAAGAGAGATAGGATAACTTTTATTCTGTCTGAGTTGTTGTGCAGAAACACCAAACAACACAACCTAAATCATGAGCTCTCTATAAATGGGGATATCATCCATATTTTTGTAGGAAACCATCTCAGTGGATACCTTGGAAGATCCATGTCCATCTCCTCTACCAATGCTCCCTGCAGCCAATCTTCTTGCAGTCTCCTCATTCTTTTGCCTTGCAATTTCTGCTTGGCATTAACGATGCTACTCTTCTTTAGTCATCTCTTGATTATCATATCGTAAGGTTTCCTAGGAGATGCCTGATTCTCCTTCATTTACCTCAGCCTTGGGTTTTTGTTTCACTTCCTCATCTTCATCACCATCATTAAATGAGTATGCAACATCAGTGTATACTTTGGAGCTAACCCTAGTTGCATTTCCATGCCCTTTATCCTTAACAACCATAATGTAATCAAGGAGCAATGAAAAATTCTATGTTTCAGGGTTACCAGTGCAATTACAAATTATGAAACCCAAGTGATACATTAAAATACATTCTAGCCTTCACAATTTTTTCATTTCTTGAATTCAAACTTAAACCAGACTCTCAAAATTCGATCCCTATTCCTGTTCCTACAGACTTTTTAAGATGAGGAAAAAGTTCAGGGCCATCTCTTTGGACTACCTCCATAGCTGCCTTATATTAACATGCATGAACATGATATGATTATATACATGAAAAGGCCACTTAAAAATAGTATAATCGAAGTACAAAATGTCCTAAAGAACTATTCATGGTTATATCAGCCCATCGGGGGAATGCCATAATTCGTTCCACCAGTGTTTATTTGTTACAACAATGTGTTTACTTCTGTTGACTCTATCGGTATATTGGGGAGAGCACCTTAGGAGTCAGCCCGATAGGGTATTATTACTTTGATAGTAGGTTGTGAGCTATTTTCATTGGGCCATCAACAGGGTTGTGATGGGGGTTCCATCGATGAAGCATTGTTAGGATGATGGTATTGAATTTTGCTAGGAATGGGGGAAAGACTAAAGGATTTCAATTTTATGGGTGCATGTCACACAAATTTCTATAATTTGTATTGATCATAAAATTAAAGTTTGATGTATTTTTGTTGTATATGGAAGGTAGGTGAGGTAGAGGCTAGTGGAAAATGCCAGATTTTTCCAGTCACAACACCTTGAAACTCTACATTGATTTTATTATTCCTGTCCATCTCTTGTTGTTCTTCCTTAATTTCATTAGGATCATACATTGACCTTCTTGCCCCTCCTAAAGTTTGGACCACATCGATTACTTCCACATAAAACTGGACATCATTGGTCTTCTTGGTTCCCACACCATGATAAGGTTATGCAAATGAAAATGAAGCAAAGTAATCATCTCCTTCTCTGCTGGCTGGAAGAATGCATGCTTAATGTTTTGATACATGATATTAGCTCTCTCTTCTGCTCTCACGGTTGAATATCGAAATCCATTATGGTGGGCCTCCAAAGTTCCAGTCATCTTTCTTCCTCTTCTACCAAAAGTTTTCCTAATCCACAAGTTTTCCAGCCTAATTGCCTTTTTTTTTTAAAGATAAAGTTTCTCTTGAGTCACCAGTGTATCTCTCTTTTCATTTTTAGACTCTTTCATTGCTACAAATCATCTATGGTATTTAATCATTTGTACCACATGGTTGATGTGCTTTGAATCCTTGGATCTAAAGGAAATTTCCTTAACATAAATACTGCTAGGGAATTTCAATGTTGGCATGTAGTTGGCATTAAAGTCGATACCTAGAACATTGAAAATTATCCTTATATAATAATTCCCTCTATCTTGCTGTCTTGTAACACTCTTGATGGTGGCTACATGAAATGGAACCGTGATGCCATATATGGGTACTAGAACAACATCATTTTTTGTATCAACCTGAATCATGAGCTCTCTAGAAATGGGGATATCTTCCACATTTTTGTATGAAACCATCTCATTGGATGGCTTGGAAGAGCCATGTCCATCTCCGATACCAATGCCCCATAGATCCAATCTTCTTGAAGTCTCCTCATTCTTTTGCAGAGGGTTGGAACTTAAGGTTATGTAATAGAATTTACAGTTGATAGTTAAATTGTATAACATTTTTTTTATGATCTTTACTAATTTTTATTAGAATTGTTGCATGTCTTACATCATTGGAATCACATATTAGCTGTAATTTTTTTGAAATTTTATTATGGTATGCGAACTTTGATATGATGTAATATGATTATGGTTTCGGCTCATATGTCTCAATATTAGATATATAACAGAAAATTAAATTATTGCATGAAAGAAATAATAACTTTTCATTTTAAATGTTTTTTTTGCAGAACATGGGTTTTCCAGAAGATCAAGATGATCCTCATCATGATAAAGATCCAAAAAATATTGGTTATGTCGGTATAGGTCACATGGCAGAGGATGATGATGATGCAGATACATAAGACACTGAGGCCAATGACAATGATGATGATGATGATGGTGATGATGATAGGGAAGTTACTAGTAGTACCCAACAACATTCATGATCATATAGGTTGCATCATGGATCATTGCTAGTATATAGTTATGATGATCATGATCATGATAGTGGTGATGATGATGAGGCAGTTGCTAGTAGTACACAATGACATTCATGATCATATAGAATGCATCATGGATTAGTACCGATATATTGTTATTAATGCCTCTTTTCATGGTTACTATCATATGTATCATTTTCACGACCTACAGTACCATATTATTGAGTTGTATCATATTGACATTTATCATTTTCACTTATATCATTTGGACATGTATCATCTTGACTTGTATCAATTTGAGTTACATAATTTATCATTTTTACTTATATCATTTGTACATGTATCATTTTGACGTATGTCGATTGTTGGACATGTATCATTTTGGCAATGATTTAACTAGCAAAAAAATAAAATAATTATCTTGTTATTTTTTTTGATACGTAATTATCTTGTTATTTAATCATATGAGTTAAATAATTAAATAACTTACTCTATAATCATATGAGTTATTTAAGAGGCATCGTATATTTAACTAATTAAATTGAATTAAAACATATTAAATTAATAAATGGAAGAAAAACAAGAAGCATTTTTAGAAGCAACAATGGAAGCCAAACTAGAAGCAAACCAAAAGAAATCTTGGAAGAAAAATTGGAAGCAAAACTGGAAGCAAAGCATAAGCAAAACTAGAAGCAAATCTGGATGCAAAAATCGAAACCAATTTGGAAGAAAAATTGGAAGCAAAACTGGAAGCAAAATTGGAAGCAAAATCGGAAGAAAAACTAGAAGCAAAACTGGAAGCCAAATTGGAAGCAAAACTGGAAGCACAAACGGAAGCAAATTTGGAAGCAAACCTAGAAGAAAAATTGGAAGCAAAATTGGAAGCAATACTAGAAGCAAACCTGGAAGCAAAATTGGAAGCAAAACTAGAAACAAAAGTTGACGCAAAAGTGAAAGCAAACGTGGAAGCAAAACCGGAAGCACAACCGGAAGCAAAAGTGGGAGCAAAAAAAGAAGCAAAGATGGGAGCAAAAATGGAAGCAAATTGGGTGCTATTTCTGGTGCTATTTTCGGTGCTATTCCTGGTGCTAATGAAGATGCTATCACTACGCCAATTTAGGCTCTATTTTCGATGCTATTTCCGGTGCCATTTTCCAATGCTATTTTCGGCACTAAAGAGGATGCTATTACTGGCACCAAATTTTGGCATAAAATTTGACGCTAAAGCGGATGCTAAAGACGACACAAAATCTGGCCATAAAATGAAGAGTCAATTTTGCGCTGACTTTGGCATTGTGAGATGGTTCCAATTGATGGACTCAAATACACTAAAATCTAGTGCAAAAGTCAACGCTAATTGCCTTTTGTGCTGTAGTGAATGATGATTATCAGACCAAGAATGAGAAGCCAATGCCTACAAGAAAATGGTAGATAGCTTCAAAGAGTACTTCATCGAAATCACTTTTGAACAAATCCTAAGGATCAACAACAAGGCAATAGATGCAATGGAAACTATTGGATTGTTTTTAGACATATCACATAATAGATTAAAGTGTGAGTTTCTCATTGAACAACTTCTCATACCATATTTTGATATTCCTAAATCAAAATTTGTGTGTAAAATTGATGGTCTCGGTTCACCTTGGTATCATGACATTTTCACCTACCTTCATAGAGGTATCTTTCCATCTAACCTTACCCATAACTTATGCAAAGAATTTATTTGAATATCATCTCGATTCAACATTATTGGTGATACCTTATATCAAATAATTCTTGATGGGATGTTACTAAGAAGTCTTAACCAAGAAGAAGCTTACATCTCGTTAAAATAGGTACGCAAAGGTGTCAGTGGGTCACATTTGAGTGGCATCACTTTGGCTAAAAATTTTCTACGAATGATATATTATTGGTTGACCATGGAGTAGGAATCTAATCACTTTGTAAAGAATTATCTACAATGTTAGCAGCATGGGTACATCATCCATGCTCCAACTCAAGAGCTTACACCTATTACTACACCATGGCCATTCTCATAATGGGGGCTCGATCTTATAGGAAAGATTACACCTACATCCTCTAATGAGCATAAATTCATAATCACCACTGAGTATTTTTCAAAGTGGATTGAAGGTATACCTATGACCTATGTAACCAAAAAATATATTTAAATTCATCCTAAATTACCTAATTTGTCGCTATGGTGTTCCCTAGGCTATCATCATAGATAATGGAACACCATTTAAAAATCAAGATATTTGAGAGCTATGCAACTAATTCAATATCCAACATCGCTTGTCTTACACCTATTACCCCCAAGGAAATAGTCAAGTTGAAGCATCTCATAAAACCATTATCAAAATCCTAAAAAAGACAGTTAATGATGCTAGCCAGGATTGGAAATTGTTGTTAAACCCGACCTTATGGGCATACCAATCTAGTATCAGAACATCCACTAGTGCTACTTATTATTCCTTGGTTTATGAGAATGAAGTTATTTTACCTATAAAGGTTGAGATCCCATCATTAGGAGTTTCATTGCAACACCTAATCACAAATGAAGAATACAAGGTATCAAGGTTGAATGAACTAGATTTGCTAGATGAACATTGTATAGAAGCCCTTAATCATCTCCAAGTGTATCAAAATCAACTCAAAAGAAGCTACAACAAGAAAATCAAGGTTTGACACTTTCAGGTAGGAGATCTTGTTCTAAAGGAGAATCAAAAGAATTAAATGGACCAAGATAATAAAGGAAAGTTTGAACCAAACTGGATAGTACTATTCATCATTACCACGAGCTATGGATTAGGAGCCTATTAGTTAGCAACACCTGAAGGGGATCCCTTGCATGAACCAATCAATATTATCCATCTTAAAAGGTTTTATGCCTAGCCCATGAGGGGTATAATATTTTGAAAAATAAAAAATCCAAAAAATAGACAAAAAATTATAAAAATAGTAAAGAGAAAAATCATCCTCTAGTGAAAACCACTTCAGTGGCACTTTGGAAAAGTACCTTGGTGATAACTTGGAAAATATGCGCCTTGTGTAAATAAGTACCACCTATCATCTATCAAAACTCTTACCTTTTTTCCATTTCATAATAAATTGGCATCCATCTATTTTCATCCCTACCATGGCTTGGTGTTCGACGAGTATCTATCTATACTATTTGGTCCTATCCCTAGGTAATCCTATTATGCTCATATCAAAGTAACCTAACACTTCACTGTGGGTATTTTCCTACACTTGGTAATTGGATTGGACTCTTGTATATCACCTAAGTCATTCAAAACATCTCAAAAACAAAAAAAATCCAAATAACTTGAACAATCCAAAAATATCCAAAACATCTCAAAAATCCAAAAAACATCTAAAATATGTTGAAATCCCAAAATATTTCAAAACTCCATAAAAAGGGTCAAAACATCATTAGCCATCATGTGATAATATCCAAGTCTAATAATCAAACTATGAAGCCTCTACACAGTTACGTAGGCAAGGCTATCTCTGATGACCCCTCAAGGCGTTTGTCCCTTAGGTCCTATTCTCTTGGTCCGAAAATTTGGAAAAAGTAAAAAAAAATTGAAAACCAAAACAATTGGAAAAGCGACACATAAAACCCAAAATAGCCTTAAATATCGTTGGAAAACTCAAAACATTCAAATATCCTTAAACTAACCAAAAATAGCCTCAAAATATCCTCAAACTGTCAAAAACATTTGAAAAGGAAAATCACCCATCCCATCTCACTTTCAACCATAATAAACGCATCGTCATTATCACCTTTGGCAAACACAAATGGAAACAAGTACAACACTTATTTAAATATACACTTTCACATGCAAATCCTAGGTTTTGATCATTATCAAACATGTTAATTAGCTTGCATATCAAAAACCTATCAAACATTTAAAACAATAAACATCCAATACATGTCTTATGGATAGATATTTCCTACAATAGACATTATTCAAATATTAAATGAAAAAAACTTTGGCAAGAGATCTATGATGACATTGGCATTTTGTTCATTTTGAGTGTTCCTTTGATTTATCTTATTTTTCCATTCCACTGATCTCTCGAGGATATCTAAAAAGGATTTAGAGAGAAATGAATGGGGGATTGATCATTTCTTTCGTTTGATGTGCTTACTGGATGTTCTTGTAATACAACCTTGGTGAATACTTGTCTTGTGTATGTAGGGATGGTCTCAAGTAAAACAATCACTAAGACATACTAGGTTCTTTATAAATTTTGTGTATTAGTCTCCTTGTTTTGATGGCTTCATTCTCTCATATAGTCAAACAAATTTTTTTTATATCAAGTATGAACAAGGATACTCCTATCTATTTGCAAAGTAAAATTCCATGCATTAGATACAAAGCCACCCTAGTTCTTCATACCTCAGTGTATCGTGTCTAGTTGCTACATCAAATAAGGATTGGTATGATGAAAATCATAATCTAAAAAATCAAAATAAAAATCATCTATCCCATCTCATCACATATCCAATAAAATCTTGGAATAATAATAGGTTTATTGGTATTCTGATCAACCTCATCTTATTCTAGTCCATTCTAATCATTCTATATAATCATCCCATTCTACCTCATTCTTCTATCTCTATCATACAAAAATTTCTATCCAAGTATCATAATATCAAATATGTGTGATATACATCAAAATATACATGAGTCTATCCATAGTCGATGAGTGTGTATACATCAAACATCTAAGTATACATCAAACATCTAAGTTTCCTAGGACTTTTTTTTATCCTCTATTCAAAAGAACTACTCTTGTCATTATGTCGTGATCTCAACTCAAAAATCAGTTTTTCTGCTCAATCTCTCAAGGGGGCAACACACCAACATTCCTTTGTTTGATGGGGCATCAGGAAAAGTGAAAAAACATTTTTTTCCAAGCAACATCAGTTCTTTGAATCAACGCACCGGGTACCTACTTCTAAGAGGGGAAAAATGTAGACACCTAAAAATGTCTTGAATATATCACATACCTTGATTTTGCTTACTAACACCATTTTCTTCTTAATTCACCTATTTCCTCCTTGTAATTAAATAATTTCTAATTATTTAGTTAAATTCACTTTATTCTCCTACTAATTGAATAATTAAGGTTATTTTATTAATTCATCATCTTCATGCTAATCTTCTCTCTTTTGATTAAATAATTCCTAATTATTTAATTAAAGATCTTAATTCTTCCAACTTGCACAACTAAATAATTTCCTAATTATTTAATTATTTAATTTATTGCAATCCTACAACTTGTACAAGGAATATTCCCTTTTAAAATTCAAATTCTTCCCTCCACATGAACAATATCTCCAACATATTTCCAAAAATTAAGGGATATTGTTGAGTCTCTCATGGATTATGAACCCTTGATCTAATCCTTGATCCACACCTTATGGATTATCAACCACTTGATTAGTCTTTGATCAACACTCACCTCCTTAATCTTCTCCCATCCATTGATTATCATTTTCAATCTTAACCATTGATCATAATTCATAAAATCTATAAATACCCCACCTTTCAACATGAATTCTATTCACAATCTTCATAACACCCTTACTCTCTTGAATTGTTGAGTCATTCTTGAGAAATCTGAGATCATTTTGAGAGTATTTGTGAATCAATCACCTTCAAATCAAGATTTTCATAATGGATTAGCCAAATTTGAGCACTCCACATAACTACACTACAAGTTTGCTTGCAATCCACAATGGGATTGAGAGGTTTTCACATTAGTTTAGATTCAATTGCTTTAAATTCTATCTTTAATGCTTTTGAGTGAGTCTTTTAATGTTGTTAATTGAATTCCATCGAGTATGGATTCTAATTTGATAATTTATCTTGTTAATTTCTTTAATTCAGTTGTTATTTGATCAATTGGGCCAACCATACGAAAATAACCATATATAAGAATTAGGCCAACCTAACTAGCTAACTAACGATATAATAATGATAAGGGTAAGTTCACCAAGATGGTTCCCAAAAAGGGGACTTAAGTGGACACCTTTTTTCTAAAATCGGGAAATACTAACCTTGGACGTGAAATTGAGGATAGTTACACTAAATTTTTTGAGATGGAACAAAAAAAAGGATCGAATTGCTCAAAGTCTACTTTCTAAACTACTAGTTTATTTTTTAAATGGTTGATATTATGGGGTTCAAACAAGGGATGTACACAAATTGGTGTTGTTTTTGTCAAAAAAAACATAACATAGTAACTCTTGTATGACCCTAGCAAGGTGTACTTTTTTTTAGTATTTTTAAAATCACCGTGGTCAGAAGTTAGCTAACAGTATGTATTTAATGCATGATTTTTTTAATAAATTTTTAATGAATATTTGATTTTTTATTAATATTCAAAGTGGACACTTCCTAAAAACAAAATTTTGGCCATGCTACCCCTACAAATTTTGGAAAATAATTGATTTCCTAAAAAAAATAAAAATTGTAGAATGGAGTCTAGTTTCTAAAAATGTAATTTATTTGAAATTTCAATGAGCAGTTATTTTATAACAAAAAAAACACCAAACACTACTTTTTGGAAAAAAAGAGACATACAAACAAAATAAATTTTGGATGAAAGGCTTAACATTGTTAGAAAGTGAAAAAAATTACATCATTGGATAGCTAAGAAAGAACGTAACATTACCCAGATGTTCGATTTGTTTGATATTGAACCATGTGCAATCTTGACAGTGAACACGAACTCGATTATGTGAAATATTGTAGAATTTTCAAAAACACGTCTCTGGTCATTGGGAATGTCCTCCAAGCCTTTGGATTTGTATTCCAAGGAAAATACGAATCCTAAGGCTTAGGGATTCCCAAAGCAAGATATAACGCAACTGCATTATAACGCGCTTGCATTATATCTCAGTTTTGACATGGTTTTTTGCTTTTGCAAGAAACATGTCAACCAAGACATAACGCGGGCGCATTAGAAAGAGGGAGAGGGTAGATAGAGACAATTAGAGAGGGTAGGAGAGAGGGAGGGAGGGAGAGGTGAGATGTATACATAGAGAGAAAGTGATAGCGGTTGAGGGTATAGGGTTGACGGATTAGGGTGGAGGACCTATAGGGTTGATGGTTTATAGGGTATTAGGGTTTAAGGGTTGAGGGGTGACGGATTAGGGTCGATGGTAGAGGGTATTGGGTTGAGGGTATAGGGTAGAAGGTTTAAGGGTTTAGGGTTTAAGGTTTTAAGGTTAAGGGTTTAGGGTTGAGGGTAGAGGGTATATGGTTGAAGGATTAGGTTGAGGGTCCAATGTAAAGGGTAGAGGGTATAGGGGTTGAGGTTTTAGAGTTTAAGGATTGAGGGTTGAGGGATTAAGGGTTAAGGGTTGAGAATTGAGGGTTGAGGGTTTAATGTATAGGGTTGAGGGTTGAGGGTAGAGGGTTTAAGGGTTGAGGGTTGAGGGTTGAGTGTTTAAGGTTGAGGATAGAGGATTGAGGGTATAGGGTATAGGTTTGAGGGATTAGGGTTGAGGGTCCAGGGTCCAATGTATAGGGTAGAGGTTATAGGGGTTGACGGATTAGGGTTTAAGGGTTGAGGGTTTATGGATTAGGGTAGAGATTTTTCTTGGACTTAAGGGTGTAAGGGTTGAGGGATTATGGTTTAGAGTATAGGGTATTGGGTTGAGGGTAGAGGGTTGAGGGTTGAGGGTAGGGGTTTAAGCGTTTAGGGTTTAAGGATTCAGGGTTGAGGGTTGAGTGTTTAACGGTTTAAGGGTTTAGGGTTGATGGATTAGGGTAGAGAGGGAGGGATGGATGGATAGAGAGAAGGAGAGGAGAGGAGAGAGTGACATAGATATATTATGGTTGAGGATCCAATGTATAGGGTAGAGGGTTAAGAATAGAGGGTATAGGGTTGATGACCTGTAGGGTTGAGGGATTAGGGTATTGGGTTGAGGGTATATGGTTGAGGGATTAGGGTTGAGGGTACATATGGTTGAAGGATTGGGGTTAAGAGTCCAATGTATATGGTAGAGGGTATTGGGTTTGAGGGTTTAGGGTTTGAGGGTTGAGTATTGAAGGATTAAGGGTTGAGGGTTGATAATTGAGGGTTGGGTGTTTAATGTATAGGGTAGAGGGTTTAAGGTTGATGGTGGATGATTAAGGGTACAAGTTTGGAGGGATTAGGGTTAAGGGTCCAATGTATATTGTAGAGGGTATAAGGGTTGAGGGATTAGGGTAGAGAGTTTACTAAGTGAGTTTAAGGGTTGAGGGTGGAGGGTAGATGGTAGAGGGTTTAAGGGTTTAGGGTTTAAGGATTGAGGGTTGAGGGTTTAGGGTTTAGGGTTGAGTGTTTAAGGGTTTATAGGGTAGATGGTAGAGGGTTGAGGGTTGAAGGCTTAAGGGTTGAGAGTTTAGGTTTGAGGGTAGAGGATTGAGGGTATAGGGTTGGGGGATTAGGTTAGAGGTTATAGCAATTGAGGGATTAGTGTTTTAGGGTTGAGGGATTAAGGGTCAAGAGGGTTGAGGGATTAGGGTAGAGAGTTTACTAAGTGGGTTTAAGTGTTTAAGGGTTGAGGGTACAGGGTAGAGGATTGGGGGTACAGGGTAGAGGGTTTAAGGGTTGATGGTTTAGGTTGAGTGTTTAAGGGTTTATAGGGTAGAGGGTTTAAAGGTTTAGGGTTTAAGGATAAGGGTAGAGGATTGAGGGTATAGGCTTAGGGGATTAGGGTTGAGGGTCCAATGTATATGGTAGAGGGTATAGGGGTTGAGGTAATAGGGTTTAAGGGTTGAGGGATTAAGGGTCAAGATGGTTGATGGATTAGGGTAGAGAGTTTACTAAGTGGTTTTAAGGGTTTAAGGGTTATTGGATTAGGGTTGAGGGTAGAGAGTAGAGGATTGAGAGTAGAGGGTAGAGGGTTTAAGGGTTGACGGTTTAGGGTTTAGGGTTGACTGTTTAAGGGTTTATAGGGTAGAGGGTAGATGGTAGAGGGTTGAGGGTTTAAGGTTGAGGGTAGAGGATTGAGGGTATAGGGTTGGGGATTAGGGTTGAGGGTCCAATGTATAGGGTAGAGGGTATAGAGGTTAAGAGAATAGGATTTAAGGGTTGAGGGATTAAGAGGATATTGAGGGATTAGGGTTTAAGGGTTGAGGGTTGAGGGTTGAGGGTTGAGGTATTAAGAGGGTATATGGGTTGAGGGATTAGGGTTTAAGGGTTGAGGGATTAAGAGCGTATATGAATTGAGGGATTAGGGTTTAAGGGTTGAGGGTTGAGGCATTAAGAGGGTATAGGGGATGAGGGATTAGGGTTTAAGGGTTGAGGGATTAAGAGCGTATATGGATTGAGGGATTAGGGTTTAAGGGTTGAGGGTTGAGGAATTAAGAGGGTATAGGTGATGAGGGATTAGGGTTTAAGGGTTGAGGGATTAAGAGGGTATAGGGGTTGAGGGATTAGGTTTTAAGGGTTGATGGTTGAGGGATTAAGATGGTATAGGGGTTGAGGATTAGGGTTTAAGGGTTGAGGGATTAAGAGGGTATAGGTGTTGAGGGATTAAGAGGGTATAGGTGTTGAGGGATTAGGGTATAAGGGTTGAGGTTTGAGGTATTAAGAGGATATAGGGTTGAGGTATTAGGGTTTAAGGGTTGAGATTTGAGGGTTGAGGGATTAAGAGGGTATAGGGGTTGAGGGAATAGGGTTTAAGGGTTAAGGGTTGAGGGATTAAGAGGGTATAGGGTCTGAGGGATTAGGGTTGAGGGTTGAGGGTTGAGGGTAGATGGTTTAAGGGTTGACAGTTGAGGGTTTAGGGTTGAGTGTTTAAGGGTTTATAGGGTAGAGGGTAGAGGGTAGAGGGTTTTATGGTTGAGGTTTTAAGGTTGATAGTAGACGATTGAGGGTATAGGGTTAGGGGATTAAGGTTGAGGGTCAAATGTATAGGGTAGAGGGTATAGGGGTTGAGGGAATAGGTTTTAAGGGTTAAGGGACTAAGAGGATATAGGGGTTAATGGATTAGGGTTTAAAGGTTGAGGTTGAGGGATTAAGAGGTTATAGGGGTTGAGGGATTAGGGTTTAAGGGTTGAGGGTCGAGGGTTGAGAGATTAAAAGGGTATAGGGATTGAGGGATTGGGTTTTAAGGGTTGAGGGTTGAGGGATTAGGGTTTAAGGGTTGAGGATTGAGGGATTAAGAGGGTATAGGGGTTGAGGGATTAGGTTTTAATGGTTGAGAGTTGAGGTTTGAGGGATTAAGAGGGTATAGGTTTTGAGGGATTAGAGTTTGAGGGTATAGGGTTAGGGGATTAGGGACGATGGTCCAATGTATAGGGTAGAGGGTATAGGGGTTGAGGGAATAGGGTTTAAGGGTTGAGGGATTAAGGGTCAAGAGGATTCAAGAATTAGGGTAGAGATTTTACTAAGTGGGTTTAAGGGTTTAAGGGTTGGAGGATTAGTGTTGAGGGTAGAGGGTAGAGGGTAGAGGGTAGAGTGTTTAAGGGTATAGGGTTTAAGGGTTGGGGTTTTAGGGTTTAGCGTTGAGTGTTTAAGGGTTTATAGGGTAGAGGGTTGATGGTTTAAGGGTTTAGGGTTTAAGGTTGAGGGTAGAGGATTGAGTTTATATGGTTATGGGATTAAGGTTGAGGTTCTAATGTATAGGGTAGAGGGTATAGGGGTTGACGGAATAGGGTTTAAGGGTTGAAGGATTAAGAGGATATAGGGGTTGAGGGTCCAATGTATATGCTAGAGGGTATAGGGGTTGAGGGAATAGGGTTTAAGGGTTGAGGGATTAAGAGGATATAGGGGTTGAGGGATTAGGGTTTAAGGGTTGATTTTTGAGGGTTAAGGGATTAAGAGGGTATAGGGGTTGAGGTATTAGGGTTTAAGGGTTGAGGGTTGAGAGATTAAGAGGGTATAGGGGTTGAGGGATTAGGGTTTAAGGGTTGAGGGTTGAGGGATTAAGAGGGTACAGAGGTTGATGGATTAGGGTTTAAGGGTTGAGGGTTGAGTGATTAAGAAGGTATAGGTGTTGAGGGATTAGGGTTTAAGGGTTGAGAGGGTATAGGGGTTGAGGGATTAGGGTTTAATATTTGAGGGTTGAAGGTTGAGGGATTAAGAGGGTATAGAGCTTGAGGGATTAGGGTTGAGGGTAGAGGGTAGAGGGTAGAGGGAGAGGATTGAGGGTAGAGGGTAGAGGGTAGAGGGTTTAAGGGTTTAGGGTTTAAGGCTTGAGGGTTTAGGGTTTAGAGTTGAGTGTTTAAGTGTTTATAGGGTAGAGAGTAGAGGGTTTGAGGGTTGAGGGATTAAGAGGGTATAGGTGTTGAGAGATTAGGGTTTAAGGGTTGAGGGTTGAGGGATTAAGAGGGTATAGGGGTTGAGGGATTAGGGTTTTAGGGTTGAGGGTTAAGATTTGAGGGATTAAGAGGGTATAGGGTTTGAGGGATTATGGTTTAAGAGTTGAGGGTTGAGGGTTGAGGGATTAAGATGGTATAGGGGTTGAGGAATTAGGGTTGAGGGTAGAGGGTAGAGGATTGATCGTAGAGGGTAGAGGGTTAAAGGGTTTAGGGTTTAAGGGTTGATGGTTTGGGGTTTGGGTTTGAGTGTTTAAGCGTTTATAGGGTAGAAGGTTTGAGGGTTGAGGGTTTAAGGTTGAGGGTAGAGGATTGAGCGTATATGGTTAGGGGATTAGATTTGACGGTCCAATGTATAGGGTAGAGGGTATAGGGGTTGATGGAATAATATTTAAGGGTTGAGGGATAAAGAGGATATAGGGGTAGAAACATTAGGGTTTAAGGGTTGAGGGTTGAGGGATTAAGAGTGTATATGGGTTGAGGGATTAGGGTTTAAGGGTTGAGGGATTAAGAGGGTATAGGGGTTGAGGGATTAGGGTTTAAGGTTTGAGGGTTGAGAATTGAGGAATTAAGAGGGTATAGGCATTGACAGATTAGGGTTTGAGGGTCAGAGTAAGGGGATTAGGGCTGAGGGTCTAATGTATAGGGTAGAGGGTATAGGGTTTGAGACCCAAATAGGGTTTAAGGGTTGAGGGATTAAGGGTCAAGAGGGTTGAGGAATTAGGGTAGAGAGTTTACTAAGTGGGTTTAAGGTTTGGGGGATTAGGGTTGAGGGTAGAAGGTAGAGGATTGAGGGTAAAGGGTAGAGGGTTTAAGGGTATAGGGTTTAAGGGTGCAAGGTTTAGGGTTTAGGGTTGATTTTTTAAGGGTTTATAGGGTAGAGGGTAGAGGATAGAGGGTAGAGGGTAGAGGGTTTTAGGGTTTAAGGTTGAGGGTAGAGGATTGAGGGTATAGGGTTAGGGGATTAGAGTTTAGGGTCCAATGTACAAAGTAGAGAGTATAGGGGTTGACGAAATAGGATTTAAGGGTGAAGGGATTAAGAGGATATCGGGGTTCAAATATTAGGGTTTAAGGCTTGAGTGTTGAGGTTTGAGGGATTAAGAGGGTATAGGGGCTCAGGGATTAGGGTTTAAGGGTTGAGGGTTGAGGATTGAGGGATTAAGAGGGTATAGGGGTTGAGGGATTAGAGTTTAAGGGTTGAGGGATTAAGAGTGTATAGGGTTTGAGGCATTAGGTTTTAAGGGTTGAAGGTTGAGAGATTAAGAGGGTATACAGGTTGAGGAATTAGGGTTGAAGGGTTGAGGGTTGAGGGTCGATGAATTAAGAGGGTATAGGTGTTGAGGTATTAGGGTTTGAGGATATAGGGTTATGGGATAAGGGTTGAGGGTCCAATGTATAGGGTAGAGGGTACAGGGTTTGATGGAATAGGGTTCAAGGGTTGAGTTTAAGGGTTGGGGGATTAGGGTTGAGGGTAGACGGTAGAGGATTGAGTGTAGAGGGTAGAGGGTTTAAGGGTATAGTGTTTAAGGGTGGAGGGTTTAGGGTTTAGGGTTAAGTGTTTAAGGGTTTGTAGGGTAGAGGGTTGAGGGTTGAGGGTTGAGGGTTTAAGGTCGAGGGTAGAGGATTGAGGGTTTAGGGTTAGCGGATTAGGGTTGAGGGTCCAATGTATAGGGTAGAGGGTATAGGGGTTGAGGGAATAGGGTTTAAGGGTTGGTGGATTAAGAGGATATAGGGGTTAAGAGATTAGGGTTTAAGGGTTGAGGGTTGAGAGATTAACAGGGTATAGGGGTTGAGGGATTAGGGTTTAAGGGTTGAGAGTTGAGGGATGAAGAGGGTATAGGGGTTGAGGGATTAGGGTTTAAGGGTTGAGGGTTGAGGAATTAAGAGGGTATAGGGGTTCAAGGATTAGGTTGTAACAATTGAGATTTGATGGTTGAGGGATTAAGAAGGTATAGGTGTTGAGAGATTTGGGTTTAAGGGTTGAGGGTTGAGGGTTGAGGGAATAAGAGGGTATAGGGGTTGAGGGATTAGGGTTTAAGGGTTGAGGGTTAAGGGTTGAGGAATTAAGTGGGTATAGGGGTTGAGGGATTAATGTTTAAGGGTTGAGGGTTGAGGGTTGAGAGATTGAGAGGGTATAGGTGTTGAAGGATTATGGTTTAAGGGTTGAAGGATGAGGGTTGAAATATTAATATGGTATAGGGGTTGAGGGATTAGGGTTTAAGGGTTGAGGGTTGAGGGATTAAGAGGGTATAGGGTTTGAGGGATTGGGGTTTAAGGGTTGATAGATGAGGGTTGAGGGATTAATAGGTTATAGGGGTAGATGGATTAGGGTTGAGGGTAGAGGATTAAAGGTAGATGGTAGAGGGTTTAAGGGTTTGGGGTTTGAGGGTTGAGGCTTTAGGCTTTAGGGTTGATTGTTTAAGGTTTTATAGGGTAAAGGGTAGAGGGTAGAGGGTAGAGGGTAGAGGGTTTGAGGGTTGAGGGATTAAGAGGGTATAGGTGGTGAGGGATTAGGCTTTAAGGGTTGATGGATTAAGAGGGTATAGGGGTTGATGGATTAGGGTTTAAGGGTTGAGGGTTGAGGTTTGAGGGATCAAGATGGTATATGGGTTGAGGGTTGAAGGTTAAGGGATTAAGAGGGTATAGGGGTTGAGGGATTAGGGCTGAGGGTAGAGGGTAGAGTATTGATGGTAGAGGGTAAAAGGTTTAAGGGTTTAGGGTTTAGGGTTTAGGGTTGAGTGTTTAAGGGTTTATAAGGTAGAGGGTTGAGGGTTTGAGGGTTGAGGGTTTAAGGTTGAGGGTATAGGGTTAGGGGATTAGATTTGAGGGTCCAATATATAGGGTAGAGGATATAGAGGTTGACGAAATAGGGTTTAAGGGTTGGGGGATTAAGAGGATATAAGGGTTTAAGGGTTTAGGGTTGAGGTTTGAGGGATTAAGAGGGTATAAGGCTTGAGGGATTAGGGTTTAAGGGTTGAGAGTTGAGGATTGAGGGATTACGAGGGTATAGGGCTTGAAGGATTAGGGTTTGACGGTTGAGGGATTAAGAGTTTATAGGGGTTGAGGGATTAGCGTCTAAGGGTTTAAGGGTTGAGGGTTGATGGATTAAGAGGGTATAGGGGTTGAGGGATTAGGGTTTAAGGCTTGAGGGTTTATTGTTGAGGGTTGAGGAATTAAGAGGTTATAGGTGTTGAGGGATTAGGGTTTGAGGGTATAGGGTTAGGTGATTAGGGTTGAGGGTCCAATGTATAGGGTGGAGGGTATAGGGTTTGAGGGAAGAGGGTTTAAGGGTTGAGGTATTAAGGGTCAAGAGTGTTGAGGAATTAGGGTAGAGATTTTACTAAGTGGGTTTAAGGGTTTAAGGATTAGGGGATTAGTGTTGAGGGTAGAAGGTAGAGGATTGAGGGTAGAGGTTAGAGGGTTTGAGGGTATAGGGTTTAAGGGTGGAGGGTTTAGGGTTTAGGGTTGGGTGTTTAAGGGTTTATAGGGTAGAGTATAGAGGGTTGAGGGTTTGAAGGTTGATGGTTTAAGGTTGAGGGTAGAGGATTTAGGGCATAGGGTTAGGGGATTAGGGTTGAGGGTCCAATGTATAGGGTAGACGGTATAGGGGTTAAGGGAATAGGGTGTAAGGGTTGATAGATTAAGAGGATATAGAGGTTAAATGATTAGATTTTAAGGGTTGAGGATTGAGGGATTAAGAGGGTATAGGGGTTGAGGGATTAGGGTTTAAGGGTTGAGGGTTGAGTGTTGAGGGATGAATAGGGTATAGGGGTTAAGGAATTAGGGTTTAAGGGTTGAGGGTTGATGAATTAAGAGGGTATAGGGGTTGAGGGATTAGGTTTTAACTGTTGAGGGTTGAGGGTTGAGGGATTAAGAGGGTATAGGTATTGAAGGATCAGGGTTTAAGGGTTGAGGGTTGATGGTTGAGGGATTAAGAGGGTATAGGGGTTGAGGGATTAGGGTTTAAGGGTTGAGGTTTAAGGGTTGAGGGATTATGGTTTAAGGGTTGAGGGTTGAAGGTTAAGGGATTACGAGGGTATAGGTGTTGATGGATTAGGGTTTAAGGGTTGAAGTTTATGGTTTGAGGGATTAAGAAGGTAAAGGGGTTGAGGGATTAGGGTTTAAGGGTTGAAGGTTGTGGATTGAGGTATTAAGAGGGTATAGGTGTTGAGGGATTAGGGTTTAAGGGTTGAGGGTTGAGGGTTGAGGGTTGAGGCATTAAAAGGGTATAGGGGTTCAGGGATTAGGGTTGAGGGTAGAGGGTAGAGGGTAGAGTGTAGAGGATTAAGGGTAGAGGGTAGAAGGTTTAAGAGTTCAAGGTTTGAGGGTTGAGGCTTTAGGGTTTAGGGTTGAGTGTTTAAGGGTTTATAGGGTAGAGGGTAGAGGGTAGTGGGTTTGAGGGTTGAGGGATTAAGAGGGTATAGGTGTTGAGGGATTAGGTTTTAATGGTTGATGGATTAATAGGGTATAGGGATTGAGGGATTAGGGTTTAAGGGTTGAGGTTTGAGGGATTAAGATGGTATAGGGGTTGAGGGATTATGGTTTAAGGGTTGAGGGTTGAGGGTTGAGGGATTAGATTTGAGGGTAGAGGGTAGAGTATTGATGATAGATGGTAGAGGGTTAAAGGGTTTAGGGTTGAAGGGTTTAGGGTTTAGGGTTTAGGGTTTAGGATTGAGTGTTTAAGGGATTATAGGTTAGAGGGGTAGAGGGTAGAGGGTTTGAGGGTTTAAGGTTGAGGGTAGAGGATTGAGGATATAGGGTTAGGGGATTAGAGATTAGGGTCCAATGCATAGGGTAGAGGGTATAGGGGTTGATGGAATAGGGTTTAAGGGGCTGAGGGATTAAGAGGATATACGGGCTGACATATTAGGGTTTAAGAGTTGAGGTTTGAGGTTTGAGGGATTAAGAGGGTATAGGGGTTGAGGGATTATGGTTTAAGGGTTGAGGGATTAAGAGTGTATAAGGGTTGAGGGATTAGAGTTTAAGGGTTGAGGGTTGAGGGATTAAGAGGGTACATGTGTTGAGGGATTAGGGTTTAAGGGTTGAGGGTTGAGGGATTAAGAGGGTATAGGGGTTGAGGGATTAGGTTTTAACGGTTGAGGGTTGAGGGTTGAGGGTTGAGGGATTAAGAGGTTATAGGTATTTAGGGATTACGGTTTTAAGGGTTGACGGTTGACGGTTGAGGGATTAAGATGGTATGGGGGTTGAGGGATTAGGGTTTTAGGGTTGAGGGTTAAGGGTTGAGGGATTAAGAGTGTATGGGGGTTGAGGGATTAGAGTTTAAGGGTTGAGAGTTGAGGGTTGAGGGTTAATGGATTAAGAGGGTATAGGTGTTGATGGATTAGGATTTAAGGGTTGAGGGTTGTGGGTTGAGGGATTAAGAAGGTATAGGGGTTGAGGGATTAGGGTTTAAGTGTTGAGGCTTGTGGGTTGAGGGATTAGCGTTTAAGGGTTGAGGGTTGAGGGTTGAGGGATTAAGAGGGTATAGGGGTTGAGGGATTAGGGTTGAGAGTAGAGGGTAGAGTATAGATGATTGACAATAGAGGGTAGAGGGTTTAAGGGCTTAGGGTATGAGGGTTGAGGCTTTAGGGTTTAGGGTTTAGTGTTTAAGGGTTTATAGGGTAGAGGGTAGAGGGTAGAGGGTTTGAGGGTTGAGGGATTAAGAGGGTATAGGTGTTGAGGGATTAGGATTTAAGGGTTGAGGGTTGAGGGATTAAGATGGTATAGGGGTTGAGGGATTATGGTAGAGGGTAGATGGTAGACGATTGATGGTAGAGGGTAGACGGTTAAAGGGTTTAGGGTTTAAGGGTTGAGGGTTTGGGGTTTAGGTTTGAGGGTTGAGGGTTTGAGGTTGAGGATACAGGATTGAGGGTATATGGTTAGGGGATTAGAGTTGACGGTCCAATGTATAGGGTAGAGGGTATAGGGGTTGATAGAATAGGATTTAAGCGTTGAGAGATTAAGAGGATATAGGGGTTGAAAGATTAGGGTTTAAGGGTTGAGGGGTGAGGTTTGAGGGATTAAGAGGGTATAGAGGTTGACGGATTAAGGTTTAAGGGTTGAGGGTTGATAATTGAGGGATTAAGAGGGTATAGGGGTTGAGGGATTAGGGTTTAAGGGTTGAGGGTTGAGGAATTAAGAGTGTATAGGGGTTGAGGAATTAGGGTTTAAAGGTTGAGGGATTAAGAGGGTATAGGGGTTGAGGGATTAGGTTTTAAGGGTTAAGGGTTGAGATTTGAGGAATTAAGAGGGTATAGGTGTTGAGGGATTAGGGTTTGAGGGTCAAGGTTAGGGGATTAGGGCTGAGGGTCTAATGTATAGGGTAGAGGGTATAGGGTTTGAGGGAATAGGGTTTAAGTGTTGAGGGATTAAGGGTCAAGAGGGTTGAGGAATTAGGGTAGAGAGTTTACTAAATGGGTTTAAGGGTTTAAGGGTTGGGGGATTAGGGTTGAGGGTAGAAGGTAGAGGATTGAGGGTAGAGGGTTTAAGGGTATAGGGTTTAAGGGTGCAAGGTTTAGGGTTTAGGGTTGAGTGTTTAAGGGTTTATAGGGTAGAGGGTAGAGGGTAGAGGGTTTGAGGGTTTAAGGTTGAGGGTAGAGGATTGAGGGTATAGGGTTAGGGGATAAGATTTGAGGGTCCAATGTAGAGGGTAGAGGGTATAGGGGTTGATAGAATAGGATTTAAGGGTGAAGGGATTAAGTTGATATAGGGATTCAAATATTAGGGTTTAAGGCTTGAGGGTTGAGGTTTGAGGGATTAAGAGGGTATAGGGGTTGAGGGATTAGGGTTTAAGGGTTGAGGGTTGAGGATTGAGGGATTAAGAGGGTATAGGTGTTGAGGGATGAGGGATGAAGATTGTATATGGGTTGAGGCAATAGGGTTTAAGGGTTGAAAGATTAACAGGGTATAGGGGTTGAGGAATTAGGGTTGAAGGGTTGAGGGTTAAGGAATTAAGAGGGTATAGGTGTTGAGGGATTAGGGTTGGAAGGTACAGGGTTAGGGAATTAGGGTTGAGGGTCCAATGTATAGGGTAGAGGGTATAGGGTTTGAGGGAATAGGGTTTAAGGGTTGAGGGATTAAGGGTCAAGAGGGTTGAGGAATTAGGGTAGATAGTTTACTAATTGGGTTTAAGGGTTTAAGGGTTGGGGGATTAGGGTTGAGGGTAGACGGTAGAGGATTGAGTGTAGAGGGTAGAGGGTTTAAGGGTATAGGGTTTAAGGGTGGAGGATTGAGGGTTTAGGGTTTAGGGTTAAGTGTTTAAGATTTTATAGGGTAGAGGGTTGAGGGTTGAGGAGTTAAGGTTGAGGGTAGAGGATTGAGGGTTTAGGGTTAGGGGATTATGGTTGAGGGTCCAATGTATAGGGTAGAGGGTATAGGGATTGAGGGAATAGGGTTTAAGGGTTGATAGATTAAGAGGATATAGGGGTTAAAGGATTAGGTTTTAAGTGTTGATGATTGAGGGATTAAGAGGGTATAGGGGTTGAGGAATTAGGGTTTAAGGGTTGAGGGTTGAGGGGTGAAGAGGGTATAGGGGTTGAGTGATTATGGTTTTAGGGTTGAGGGTTGAGAGATTAAAAGGGTATAGGGGTTGATGGATTATGTTTTAACGGTTGAGGGCTAAGCGTTGAGGGATTAAGAGGGTATAGGTATTGAGGGATTAGGGTTTAAGGGTTGAGGATTGAGGGTTGAGGGATTAAGAGAGTATAGAGGTTGAGGGATTAGGGTTTAAGGGTTGAGTGTTAAGGGTTGAGGTATTAAGAGGGTATAGGGGTTGAAGGATTAGGGTTTAAGGGTTGAGGGTTGAGGGTTAAGGGATTAAGAGCATATAGGTGTTGATGGATTAGGGTTTAAGGGTTGAGGGTTGTGGGTTGAGGGATTAAGAAGGTATAGGGGTTGAGGGATTAGGGTTTAAGGGTTGAGGGTTGTGGGTTGAGGGATTAAGAGGGTATAAGTGTTGAGGGATTAGGGTTTAAGGGTTGAGGGTTGAGGGTTGAGGGTTGAGGGTTGAGGGATTAAGAGGGTAGAGTGTAGAGGATTGAGGGTAGAGGGTAGAGGGTTTAAGGGTTTAGGGTTTGAGGGTTGAGGCTTTAGGCTTTAGGGTTGAGAGTTTAAGGGTTTATAGGGTAGAGGGTAGAGGGTTTGAGGGTTGAGGGATTAAGAGGGTATAGATGTTGAGGAATTAGGGTTTAAGGGTTGAGGGTTGAGGGTTGAGGGATTAAGAGGGTATAGGGGTTGAGGGATTAAGAGGGTATAGGGGTTGAGGGATTAGGTTTTAAGGGTTGAGGGTTGAGGTTTGACGGATTAAGACAGTATAGGGGTTGAGGGATTATGGTTTAAGGGTTTAGGGTTTAGGGTTAAGGGATTAAGAGGGTATAGGTGTTGAGGGATTAGAGTTGAGGGTAGATGTTAGAGTATTGATGGTAGAGGGTAGAGGGTTAAAGTGTTTAGGGTTTATAAGGTTTTATGGTTTAGGGTTTAGCATTGAGTGTTTAAGGGTTTATAGGGTTGAGGGTAGAGGGTAAAGGGTTTGAGGGTAGAGGATTGAGGGTATACGGTTAGGGGATTAGAGTTTAGGGTCCAATGCATAGGGTGGAGGGTATAGGGGTTGATGGAATAGGGTTTAAGGGCTAAGGGATTAAGAGGATATAGGGGTTGAAAGATTAGGGTTTAAGGGTTGAGGTTTGAGGTTTAAGGGATTAAGAGGGTATAGGGGTTGAGGGATTAGGGTTTCAGGGTTGAGGGTTGAGGATTGAGGGATTAAGAGGGTATGGGGGTTGAGGGATTAGGGTTTAAGGGTTGAGGGTTGAGAGATTAAGAGTGTATAGGGGTTGAGGGATTAGGGTTTAAGGGTTGAGGGTTGAAGGATTAAGAGGGTACATGGGTTGAAGGATTAGGGTTTAAGGGTTGAGGGTTGAGGAATTAAGAGGGTATAGGTGTTGAGGTATTAGGGTTTGAGAGTATATGGTTAGGGGATTACGGCTCAGGGTCCAATGTATAGGGTAGAGGGTATAGGTTTTGAGGGAATAGGGTTTAAGGGTTGAGGGATTAAGGGTCAAGAGGGTTGAGGAATTAGGGTAGAAATTTTACTAAGTGGGTTTAAGGGTTTAAGGGTTGGGGGATTAGGGTTGATGGTAGAAGGTAGAGGATTGAGGGTAGAGGGTTTAAGGGTATAGGGTTTAGGGTTGAGTTTTTAAGATTTTATAGGGTAGAGGGTTGAGGCTTGATGGTTTGAGGGTTTAAGGTTTAAGGTTGAGGGTAGAGGATTGAGGGTATAGGATTAGGGGATTAGGGTTGAGGGTCCAATGTATAGGGTAGAGGGTATAGGGGTTGAGGGAATAGGGTTTAAGGGTTGGTGGATTAAGATGATATAGGGGTTAAGTAATTAGGGTTTGAGGGTTGAGGGTTGATGGCTAAAGATAGTATAGGGGTTGATGGATTAGGGTTTAAGGGTTGAGGGTTGAGGGTTGAGGGATGAAGAGGGTACAGGGGTTGAGGTATTAGGGTTTAAGGGTTGAGGGTTGAGGGATTAAGAGGGTATAGGGGTTGAGGGATTAAGAAGGTATAGGGGTTGAGGGATTAGGGTTTAAGGGTTGAGGGTTGAGCATTGAGTTATTAAGAGGGTATAGGGTTTGAGGGATTAGGGTTTAAGGGTTGAGGGTTAAGGGATTAGGGTTGAGGTTAGAGTGTAGAGGGTAGAGGATTAAGGGTAGAGGGTAAATGGTTAAGGGTTTAAGGTTTGAGGGTTTAGGGTTTAGGGTTGAGTGTTTAAGGGTTTATAGGGTAGAGGGTAGAGGGTATAGGTGTTGAAAGATTAGGGTGTAAAGGTTGAGGTTTGATGGTTGAGGTATTACGAGGGTATAGGGGTTGAGGGATTAGGTTTTAAGGGTTGAGGGTTGAGGGTTGAGGGATTAAGAGGGTATAGGGGTTGAGGGATTATTGTTTAGGGGTTGAGGGTTGAGGGATTAAGAGGGTATAGGGGTTGAGGGATTAGGGTTGAGGGTTGAGAATTTAGAAAGTTGAGGTAGAGGTTTAAGGGGTTTAAGGTTGGTAGGATTAGGTGCCAAGGTTGGGGATCCAAGAGTTGAGGGTCCAATGTGTATAGGGTATAGGGATTGAGGGAATAGGGTTTAATGGTTGAGGTATTAAGGGGATATAGGGGTTGAGGGATTAAGAGGGTATAGGGATTTGAGGGATTAGGGTTTAAGGGTTGAGGGTTTAGGGTTGAGGGATTAAGAGGGTATAGGGGTTGAGGGATTAGAGTTGAGGGTAGAGGGTAGAGTATTGATGGTAGAGGGTAGAGGGTAGAGGGTTTAAGGGTTTAAGGTTTGAGGGTTTAGGGTTTAGGGTTGAGTGTTTAAGGGTTTATAGGGTAGAGGGTAGTGGGTAGAGGGTAGAGGTTTTGAGGGTTGAGGGATTAAGAGGGTATAGGTGTTGATAGATTAGGGTTTAAAGGTTGAGGGTTAAGGGTTGAGGGATTACGAGGGTATAGGAGTTGAGGGATTAGGGTTTAAGGGTTGAGGGTTGAGGGTTGAGAGGATTAAGAGGGTATAGGGGTTGAGGGATTATTGTTTAGGGGTTGAGGGTTGATGGATTAAGAGGGTATAGGGGTTGAGGGATTAGGGTTGAGGGTAGAGGGTAGAGGATTGAGGGTAGAGGGTTTGAGATTTGAGGGTTTTAGGTTGAGGGTAGAGGATTGCGGGTATAAGGTTAGGGGATCAGGGTTGAGGGTCCAAAGTATAGGGTAGAGGGTATAGGGGTTGAGGGAATATGATTTAATGGTTGAGGTATTAAGGGGATATATGGGTTGAGGGGTTAGGGTTTAAGGTTTGAGGGTTGAGGATTGAGGGATTAAGAGGGTATAGGGGTTGAGGGATTAGGGTTTAAGGGTTTAGGGTTGAGGGTTGAGGGTTGAGGGTTGAGGGATTAAGAGGGTATAGGGTTTGAGGGATTAGGGTTTAAGGGTTGAGGGTTGAGGGATTAAGAGGGTATAGGGGTTGAGGGTTTAAGGTTTAAGGGTTGAGGGTTGAGGGTTGAGGGATTAAGAGGGTATAGGTGTTGAGGGATTAGAGTCTGAGGTATAGGGTTAGGGGATTAGGGCTGAGGGTCCAATAAATAGGGTAGAGGGTATAGGGTTTGAGGGAATAGGGTTTAAGGGTTGAGGGATTAAGGGTCAAGAGGGTTGAGGAATTAGGTTAGAGAGTTTACTAAGTGGGTTTAAGGGTTGGGGGATTAGGGTTGAGGGTAGAGGGTAGAGGATCGAGGGTAGAGGGTAGAGGGTATAAGTTTATAGGGTTTAAGGGTTGAGGGTTTAGGTTTTAAGGTTGAGTTTTTAAGGGTTTATAGGGTAGATGGTAGAGGGTTGAGGATTTGAGGGTTGAAATTGTAAGATGGTATAGGTGTTGATGGATTAGGGTTCAAGGGTTGAGGGTTGAGGGATTAAGAGGGTATAGGGGTTGAAGGATTAGAGTTTATGGGTTGAGGATTGAGGGTTGAGAGATTAAGAGGGTATAGGGGTTGAGGGATTAGGGTTTAAGGGTTGAGGATTGAGGGTTGAGGGATTAAGAGGGTATAGGGTTTGAGGAATTACGGTTTAAGGGTTGAGGTTTGAGGGATTAAGAGGGTATAGGGGTTGAGGGATTAAGGTTTAAGGGTTGAGGGTTAAGGGTTGAGGGATTAAGAGTGTATAGGGGTTGAGGGATTAGGGTTTAATGGTTGAGGGTTGAGGGTTGAGGGATTAAGAGGGTATAGGGGTTGAGGTATTAGGGTTTAAGGGTTGAGGATATTAAGAGGGTATATGGGTTGAGGGATTAGGGTTTAAGGGTTGAGGGATTGAGAGGATATAGGGGTTGAGGAATTAGGGATTAAGGGTTGAGGGTTGAGAGATTAAGAGGGTATACAGGTTGAGGGATTAGGGTTTAAGTGTTGAGGGTTGTGGGTTGATGGTTGAGGGATTAAAAGGGTATAGTGGTTGAGGGATTAGGGTTTAAGGGTTGAGGGTTGAGGTATGAAGAGGGTATAGGGGTTGAGGGATTAGGGTTTAAGGGTTGAGGGTTGAGGGTAGAGGTTTTAGGGTTTAAGGTTGAGTTTTTAAGGGTTTATAGGGTGGAGAGTATAGGGTTTAAGGGTTGAGACTCTCCCTCCTACCCCCCTCTCTCTCTCAGGTCTCTCTCTCACTTTCTCACTCCTATCTCTCTCCCCTCTATCCTTAACCCTTAACCCTTAAACCTTTAACTCTTAACCCTATACCCTCTATCTCTCTCCCACTCACTCTCTCACTCTCAAATCTCTCCCTCCTACCCCATATACCTCTCTTAGGTCTCTCTCTCATTGTTCAATCACTCCCACTCTCTCTTTTTCCCGCTCTCCCTCTCCCTCCCTCTCTCCCTCCCTCTCCCTCTCTCTCCCCCTCTCTCACTCTCTCCCACTCGCCTTCTCCCTCCCACTCTCCCACTCTCTCCCACTCTCCCACTCTCTCCCACTCTCTCTTTCTCCCACTCTCCCCCTCTCTCCCTCCCTCTCTATCTCTATCTCTCCTACACTCTCTCTCTCTGTCTCTCCTTCTCTCTCTTTCTCCCACTCTCTCTCTCTCTCTCAACCCTACACTCTCTACCCTTAAATCATAAACCCTTTTCCCTCTACACTTAAACCTGAGCCCTTAAACCCTAAAACCCTCAACCCCCCTCCCTCTCTACTATATATCTCTCCTCTCCCTCCCTCTACCTCTCTTTCTCTCTCAAACACACATGCACACTCACCTCTATATCCTCTACTATATGGGTACAGGGGAGAGATGTATAATTAGGGTAGAGGGTATAGACAAAGAGAAAGAAAATAAATCTATTAAAAAAATAATCTCACATAACGCGAGCACATTTTGAATAAGTAGAGATATGGTCATTTTAGCAAGAAATAGCATTCTCGCGTTATAACGCAAACAAGTTATAATGCAAGCATGTTTTGTCTTACACTAAAAATGGTAAAAAACTAAATATACCCGTGATCTAAAGGCCCACATTCTGCATATTCTCCTGGTTCTGCACATGTAGCCACAAAAAATGCTTTGTAATGATGTTATGAAGTGTGCATGAATGTTTTCCACATTCCACCTCCTTTTTCATGATCTTTCCACCACATTTGTATGAAATAGCAGAGTTTTCACATTGAAAGGCATATAATATCAATTCAAGTCTAAATTCCATTCAAAAGTGATATACAATTGAAGTTTGGAGGGGAACAAGCTTTTAAAAAGTCAAATTGTTTAGTTTGAAGAAAGAAGAATCAAAGGCTACATAATTGGGTTGAACTCCTCCATTTGAAGCTCTGGATTTTTAGGTATGTGAAGTCTTTACACATTTTCTTTCAGTCTAATATGGCTTGCTTTCATTTTTTTATTTTGCATATTCCATGTTGATCATTATTTGTTTGTCATTATAACCTTAGGTTGTCAATGCACATTTTAAATTACACAATTATATACACTTACCAATTACATTTTTAAACCTAATGCAAAGCATCTACTAGGATCCACAAATCATCAAGGGTACTATTGACCCTAACTTGTTTTGAAACAAACATCAAAAAACTTGACTGAACATTGGAATAAGCCTCAAATAAGGCCAAATTTACAAATGAAGTATCCTAAAATCACCACCAAAACACCTAATAACTCCAAATTATCTTTATCCAAGTCAAAAAACACTAGATTCAACCAATTTTAGGAATGGAAAGGCTCAAATAAACACTGTTCAACAAAACCCTTAGTTTATGCTCCCAAATAAGCTTTCCAAATGAGGGTTTATTAGAAAAGCATAATCCAAACCTTCACATGCTCTGCCACTACTTCAAACACGTTTAGAAATTTTTACCCATTCTTTAGGAACAAACTTATAGTCTCATTGAATGATATTTCCTCAATCACCAACTTCTAACCATTTATTTTCATTGGAAAAAAATTGTATTTCTTGAGAGGGCATCAACCAAATGATGGATTCTTGTTTTACCCTACACAAAACAACATGCACACACCTTACACATCCTAAAACTAACCTACTCCACTAAACTATAGAGCCTAGATTGTGGAGTAGTCATAATGAACCTTCTTAGACTCTCAAACCCCCCTAGTGCACCAAAACCACATCTCTTTGAGGCATTTTGTTATTTAAAATTTTACTTACCTTGTGTATTGATGCAATCAGGGGAGGTCCTATAATACAACTCAACACAAAGTCAACCAACAACAATAATTCACAATTAACAATTCATAAAATTCTTCACTTTCACCAATTCAACAGTCATCCTTGTACCATACCTAACTTACTCAACCAAGTATATATTTTAGAGAAGGTCTTCTCAAACCAAGACCCAACCCTTCTCAAAGTCCCAATAGGGCACACAATAACATATCAACAAACCACAATAGGCTTCTTTGTTACAACTTCATCAAAACTGGATTTCTACACCAACTAGGCCTCAAATTAGGCCTCTTTTACAAAGGACCTTATCTTAAATCCTTTTCTAAAACACAAAAATCAATTGAGAAGCAGTCTATATGTTATCAAACCAAGTATTCCACCATTTTTTTTTAGAAAATCACTCACCAAAGTGCCAAGTCACAAAACCCTCCTTTTTACCCAAGAAACTAGGGGTTTATTGAAAATCACTCATCCAACCCTCACAAAATTTTATGAATACTTCAAATAGGTCTAAAATGGCCTGAAAAAACTCAATTCAACAAGAAACCATGCTTCCCCAACACAAAACGCACTTTAGCATATCAAAACCACTTGAAATCTCACAGAAAACTCAAAATTTCTCTCCAGGGATTCATGCCCAACACCCTTTTAGACCTCCCCTACATAAACAACATTCCCTCACCTATTTATTGATGATCCAAAACCATTCCACCAATTACATTAATTGAGACCTTCAAAACCCTTTAATCAGGGAACACAGACCTGCAACAAGAGATTCGATCCAAACTACCAAGAGATTCAATCTTTGCATCGATGTTCTCCAACATATATATGCTTTTTCCCACAAAAATAACTATCCTAGCACCTTCAAATGAAATTTAAAATGATATGGCCATTTTCCTTCCTCAAAATCTTCTTTTTACAACTTTACAATTTTGCCCCTTTGCACAATTGGCAACTTACAAATGTCTTTTGCAATTTTGAAATATAAACCTTCTAAACACCTAGGAAACATCAAAAATGACTCATTACAATGGAAAATGGTCTTATTGACCATATTTAAAATGCAAAAATTCCAAAATCCTAAAGCCTAGACAACAACTTCTTGAATTGACAATTTTCATTCAATGGTTCTCCTGCACTATGTATGCTTTCACATTTTGTATACACATATATATGACATAAGTTTTAAGGAAGTAAAATAAAACATCATTTCTCAATCCTTTATTATGGATGTGCATACCACATGGATTTTCCATGCTTCCATTTTGATCCTATCTTTCAATCATGGCATGCCACATTACCACATTTCTTTAAGGCATTCCATTGAAAAAAATCAAGTGACCTTTGTCTATGCTAGAAATACTCTTGTACAGGATGATTTTAAGTATTCTTTATGAAGCCTTGAATGACATATATTTTGATTTATTTGAATGGATACATTTTTGAGGAACTAATATTCATCACATTACCATGCTATAGGTAAAATTATCCACCATGCCAAAGAAATGAACAAGGAAGAAACTAATAGATAAAGAGCATGAAACCTTCAAAAAAAAGGAGAGAGATAACGTGGTGGCATATCGTGAAAAGAAGAAATCGGAAATGATTGACGAAAACAAGCCAATTGAAGAGGAGCCTCAACTATCAAAAAGAGAAAAGGAATTGGCAACACAAAAGGCACAAATGCAAAAGCATCGTGGTAAGACAGATTGGGATACCGTAGTTGGAGACACACCCTCTACGGCAAGTGAATATGGAGGGACACCATCTACTGAAAGTGAATATTTTTGGACACCATCCAATGCATCTCAAGTTGAGAGTACATCATCACTCAAATTTGATGAAGAAGGTATGCCATCATCCCCACATGAACCTCAAGGTATGTCTTCTACTCCACCCTCGATCAAAGGTACACAATCTAGCCCACCTCAATTAAATATTGATTAAATTCCTAATGTTGAGATGTATGTACCTAGGAGAACACCACCTATAATTTTTTGTAGAAAGCCAAAGTATTTGATTAATATTGATGAGGATATTTTGCAGCACATGGAAAGTATATTTTGCAGCACATGGAAAGTAAGATTTCAAAATGCACTTGTACAAGATATGCTGATAAGATTTGGAAATTCTTCTTTGAAAGGCCAAATGAGACCGCAAGATGTCAACTATTTATTGAAATGATGTGGGGTGTAAAATATAGAAACATCATGAAGACTCTTGGGTTGAGAACATCAAATGCATCAAGTGAAAACACTATTGTGAAGAATCTAATGGATGCTTATGAGAGTGTGGGTAAGACCTCACGCTCAAAGGATAGTAATATCACCTGACGTGTCATTAGATCAACTTTGGTAAGCTGGCAAACAAAGAGAGCTCATCTCATTAAAAAGACGAGTGAACAAATGAGAATTAGTAGAAAAACTTTATCAAGAGCCATTCAAAGGTGGCAAAGAATTGAGGGCACCGTTTCAAATGAATTATGGGCATTCTCGAGGAGATTTCCACAAAAAGATAAAGAAGTTATTGAATCCTTGAGAACACTAATTGAAGATTGTTGGAAGAGTAACACAAGGCCATCTCTGAATCAAAGTGATGTGGTTAGAAGGAGAATCAGTAGTCAGAACCATGAGCCACATCCAAGGCATTTTTTGGATATGACTCAAACCTAATTTTTTCGTAAATTTCAAAATGATTATCCTCAAATTAGTATTTCTCAAAGATTTTTTGAAATGCTTAAACCTTTTTATGTCAAGATAAATCACACACACACACACTACTTGTTGTTGTAGACTACATATTGAATTCTCTAACCATTATGATGTTTATTATTCTATATGTTTAGATTTGCATACTAATGTTGTTTTGTAGGATTGTGGCATAGAAGCCCCATCAAAATCCTCAAGAGAGTTCTTATCAAAAAAATTATGTGAAATAGAGGATGGCCAGATATTCTACAGGACAAAATGCTTGGATGGTTCATGCAAGCGTTGTGGTGGCTTGCAACGTATGCCATTATGTCAACATATGGAAATCACAGATGAGGTGGGACATAAACTAGTAGAGTTCAAGAAGTATAAAATAGTGGAATATGCTACAAAATATGGGTCTCAAGAAAAAATGTGTGATTTGGTTATTGAGAACATTCCAATGTATTATTTTGTACTTATTTCATGACAATATACTATCTGAGTATGCAATGCATACCCATAGAGCTCGATGGTTGGACATGCAATTCAAGCTATGCAAGGACACCTTTCCAATTGGTAGCATAGTATCAATGGTTGACTTTGCAGAGAACTACACTCTATAGCCACAACATTAGGTGCAATCACAGTATTACAACTCCACACAGGTTTCAATATTTATGCACATAGCATTCATTCACGCATCTAATAGCACAGAGGACCAAAGGAAGGTATTGAGGGAGTACCACTTTTACATTAGTGATGATCACACACATTCTCCAGAGTTCATGCACGGTTGCTTCTAGATGTTCTACAGTGGTTTAGCTTAGAGGGGCATAGCATACAGTTGACATATAATATGGTCAGATAATTGTGCAACATAATTCAAGAATTCACACATGCTCTATTGGTTGTGCAGGATGCATGTCATTATAGGTGTTCAACATATGTGGAACTTTTGTGAGGCTGGGCATAGAAAAGGGGAGCATGATGGTGCAGGAGCATGCATGAAAAAAGCATTAGCACAAGAAGAGTTAAAGTATAAATACAATGCAAAGTTGATAGATGCAAGATCAATCGTCGAGTAGTGTAATGCTTTGGTGGGTCTAGGTAATGAAGGTACGTCTTTAGTTCATAGATTTTTTTGGTTGATGGATGATACTAACATTGTACCATATGAGTACTATTGTACACTAACAAAATTGAGTGAGCTACACTCTTTCCTTAGCTCAAATGCAGGTTCATGGAGTATCAATACATGGAAGATGGCATGCTTTTGTTCTTCATGTAAAATGCAAGCTTGGAATGATTGTGAGTTAGGGGAGTGGGTTGACAAATGGTTGACAAGTTATCTTAGCCCACTTCACACATATCGCCCTCTGATGACATTGGAACTGACATAGATGGAATCATCAGTCGACTTTGACCACGTATCAAATCTAGTTCAACTAGGTAATATATCTACTTGCTTAATTGTTGAAATTCCATATTGTTATCTCACTTTGTAGTGTATTTGTAATGTTGACTAATTTCAAGAGATTTGCTGCAAATATCAATGCAGGGCATGTTTATGCAGTTATTCTACATGAAGAGAATGAAGAGGGAACGAACTATTACTTGTGTCATTGTGTTGAGGCCAAAAATAAATTGGAGGTCCCAATTATAGATGGATAAAACATTCAATACCCTATAGGCTCAGTTGTGGTTACTGGAATGTGGCTTAGAAGGTACCCACATAAGAGTGTTAAACATTGGTTGTTTTAGGACTTTCACATGCATCATAAGATTCTTCATTAATCGAAACCTTGTCATGGAATCCAATGTTCATTTGACCAAATATGGGGGTAGACCTTTGAACAAGACCTTGTGGAAGGTTCGTGAGTCTGACAATGAGGCAATACTCGACACAATTATGAGTAGAGAAAACCCGGATAGTTCATTGGATTAATTTGTAAGTATAAGCACATTGGTTCTTATTAATTTTATACTTGTATGCACATTAATTTGGTTGATGCCAATGCTATCATCTTCTTTTACTTTGCCTATTTTTAAGTAACCTGCTAAACATTGATTGGTGTCCCCTTACAGAAAATGCAGATTTATGAGCCATCCAAGAGAATCTCAGCCATAAAAGCAATGCAATATCCTTATTTTGATGATCTTGACAAATCTCAATTATGATTTTAAGCCATTAAAAAACTGTGTGCGAAGCTTGGTGAGGGAATTTCAACTTATTTGTTTGAAGTTAACCTTATCATGAGAACCTATGATGTAGACATTATAAGAGCATCTCGAATTTCAAGATATTCTATTCATGAGAGGTGTTGTGTGCAATAGGTATCTTGGAACTCCCAGTGAAGATGTATCACCAGGAGTGACTAAGTTGAGAGACTTCCATGCCTATCTATAAGTGCCTTCCATCTATTTTCATATTATTTCCACTTTGGATGCTTTTTCTTTTTCTTTGCATATCTGTAAGTAAACTACTAAAAATTGATTGGTCTCTCCTTGCAGAAAATGCTAATTTATGATCCATCGAAGAGAATCTCATCCAAAAAATCAATGCAACATCCTTATTTTGATGATTTTGAGAAATCTCAATTCTGATTTGAAGCCATTATAAAAGAATGTGTGAAGCTTTGCAAGGGAATCTCAAGTTACTCATTTGAAGTTAACCTCATAATGAGCACCTATGATGTAGACATTATAAGAGAATCTCAGATGTATGAGTGAAATTGTAAAAGATCTATGATAATAGAATACTTAAGGCATTGTAATGAAATTTACTTGTAATAAAATTTACTGAAATAATGAAATCTGGTGCAGGGGCACCAAGGTTATTGAGCAAATTTGGTTCATGGAAGTCTTAATTTAGTTTTGTGTTTTGAGTTTTGTCAATTGAATAAGGTCATATTAGACCAATTTATAATGTAATAAGTCATGTTAGTTGGTTTTGGGGTCATTTTGGAGTTCATGTTGCATATTTTTCAAAATGATGTAAAATTGCAAAAATTGAAAAGTTGTCAATGTGAAAAAAGTGCAAAAAAATATAAACTTGAAGTGATTCTGATATCAATACAGGGAAGAAATCAACTCACTTCCACAATAGAAAAGGATTCCAACCTCCTTCCTTCCCTCAAAACTCAATCTTGGATTGTTTTCAACTTTGCACCTAGTCACTCTTGTAGGTCTGCATATCTATTTTTCCCACCTTAACTCTCAGAATTCCTTAACAACCTTTGCAACAAACCACCATTTTAGGCACCCATTTAAGCCTTCTTCAACATACATCAAACCCTCATAAGAATTTTGGATCAACTTTCACAAAACAAGCAACCCCCCTTTATTCTTCCTATCACATGCAAACCACCAATGGGCAACATTAACCAGTCTGCCAAACCACCAATTCCTTCACTTTTAGGGCGTGATAAGCCCTCTAACATAACAAACCCCAAAACCTTCTTCATTCACAAGTTAGGTAAGGGTTTATTGAAAACCCATACTCCAAACCTTCCCACAACCAACCAAAGCCTGAAACACCTTCAGAAAGGTATGCACAAGCTTAAAATTTCAAAAGATATCACTGTCCCCAAAGATTTCTTCAAACCCTAGCACTAAAACACCATTTTCCACTAAAAAATGAACCATTTGACATCTAGGGCATCACCTAAAAACCTTTTATTAACCTCCCTTGCACACAAAACTTTGCACACATTTTTATAACCCTAACTAAGCCTTTCCATCAAGTTACACAAGCATACAGTGGGTGGAAGGCTTAATATGACATTTTAATGCACTCAAAACCCTTAAAATAGGGTATACAGACCGACCCTCAGTAGTTGGCTTCTAAAATGCACAAAATCACTTGAAATCAAACCAAAAAAAAATTAAAATGGATTTAAATCTGCTTCCCACCTAATCCCATGGAAAAGAGACCACAATCGCTCCAAGCTATGTTCAACTGGCTCGATCCCTTAAGGGTCCAAAGTGCAAAAGGGCATCAATATTTGACAAGGTATTACTCGGAAACCATGGTGCTTAATAAATCTTCGTCTAAACCTAGGAGATCACATTGGGCCCCTATACAATAACCTCTCTTAGTTTTTGTTATCTCAAAGTGGTTTTTTCGTGGTGTCTAGTTTTCACTTGATAGAAGAAGTGTCAAATGCAAGCAGTGCAAAGTTACAAAGTGGTGAAACTTTCGTTTTGCAACTCGTGTGACCAAATATACTATTTCAATGTGTCTAAATAGGTATGTTTATGCTAGGCATGGACCTCTTTCACACCCAAACATGCAGAATCACTCTGACCTACGTTCAACTGGATCGATCCCTCAAGGGTCCAAAGTGCAAAATAGCTGCAAACTTCAACATGTTTTTACTCGGATACCATGATGCTTAGAAAATTCTTTTCTTATCCTATGGGATCAAACTAGGCCCCTCTACAATAACCTCTCTCAATTTTTTCTATCTCAGAGGCATTTTCCCATGGTGGCAAATTTTCACTTGGGGAAAAAGTTGTCAAATGCAAGTAGTTGAAAGTTGCAAAGTGGGGCAAATTTTGTTCTGCAGCTCGTGTAACCAAATGAACCATTCCAATGTGTCTAAATAGGTATTTTTTATGCTAGGACTAGTCCTCTTTCGCACCCAAACACGCAAAATCACTCCGAGCTATGTTCAACCGAATCGATCCCTTAAGGGTCCAAAGTGCAAAATGTCTGCAAACTTCAGCATATTGTTACTCGGATATCGTGATGCTTATAAAATTTTCGTTTGATCCTATGGGATCGCCTTGAGCCCCTCTACAATAACCTCTCTCAATTTTTTCTTTCTTGGAGGCATTTTCTTGTGGTGGAAAATTTTCGCTTGGGGAAAAAGTTGTCAAATGCAAGTAGTTGAAAGTTGCAAAGTGGTGCAACTTTCATTTTGCAGCTCATGTGATCAAACAGACTATTCCAACACATCCAAATAGGTATTTTTATGCTATGCATGGTCCTCTTTCACACCCAAACATGCAGAATCGCTCCGAGCTACGTTCAACCGGATCGATCCCTTAAGGGTCCAAAATGTAAAATGGCTGCAAACTTCAATATGTTGTTACTTGGACACCATGATGCCTAGAAAATTCTCATCTAATCCTATGGGATCATGTTGGGCCCCTCTACAATAACCTCTCTCATTTTTTTCTATCTCGGAGGCATTTTCCCATGGTGGCGAATTTTCACTTGGGGAAAAGTTGTCAAATGCAAGTAGTTGAAAATTGCAAAGTGGTGCAACTTTTGTTCTAAAGCTCGTGTGACCAAATAAACTGTTCCAATGCATCCAAATAGGTATTTTTACGCTAGGCATAGTCCTCTTTCACACCCAAACACACATAATTGCTACGAGTTACGTTCAACCGGATCGATCCCTTAAGGGTCCAAAGTGCAAAATGGCTACAAACTTCAACATGTTGTTACTCAGATACCGTGACACTTAAAAACTTCTTGTTTTATCCTATGGGATTGTGTTGATCCCCTCTCCAATAACCTCTCACGGTTTTTTCTATCTCTGAGGAATTTTCCTATGGTGGTGAATTTTTAGTTGAGGAAAAAGTTGTCAAATGCAAGTAGTTGAAAGTTGCAAAGTGGTACAACTTTCATTTTGCAGCTCGTGTGACCAAACAGACTATTCCAACATGTCCAAATAGGTATGTTTATGCTAGAAATGGTCCTCTTTCACACCCAAACACACAAAATCACTCTGAGCTACATTCAACCAGATCAATCCCTTAAGGGTGCAAAGTGCAAAATGGTTGCAAACTTCAGCATGTTGTTACTCAGATACCGTGATGCTTAGAAACTTCTCATCTAATCCTATGAGAGTGCATTGGGACCTTATACAATAAACTCTCTTGGTTTTTTCTATCTTAGAGGAATTTCCCGTGGTGACAAATTTTCACTTGGGGAAAAAGTTGTCAAATGCAAATAGTTGAAAGTTGCAAAGTGGTGCAACTTTTGTTCTGTAACTCATGTGACCAAACAGACTATTCCAATGCATCTAAATGGGTATTTTTATGCTATACATGGTCCTCTTTCACACCCAAACACGAGGAATTGCTCTGAGCTGCATTCAACCAGATCGATCCCTTAAAGGTCCAAAGTGCAAAAGGGAAGCAATATTTGAGGGGCTATTACTCAGAAACCGTGATACTTAATAACTCTTTGTTTGAACCTATGGGATTGCGTTGGGACCCTCTACAATAACCTCTCTCAATTTTTGTTATCTTAGAGTCATTTTCCTGTGGTGTCCAGTTTTCACTTGATGGAAAAAGTGTCAAATAGAAGCAGTGTAAAGTTGCAAAGTGGTGCAACTTTAATTTTGCAATTTGTGTGACTAAACAAATTGCTCCAACATGTCTTGATAGGTACGTTTACGCTAGGCATGGTCCTCTTTTGCACCCAAACACACGAAATTTCTCTGAGCTACATTCAAGCGGCTTGAACCTTTATGATGGCATGGAAAACAATCAAAAAGAGAAACATACACAAAACGGTTGATAAGTCTGAGTTTTCCACACAAATATTGTATGATCATTGGAAACTCAAATTTAGTTGTTGTTGAAGAGTTTGAAGGAGAATATCAATCAAATATCTTTGTTTCTTTGTTAATTTATATGCATTTTCTTCATTTCCAGCTTGTGTATAGGTCCGTATGATAGGAATTTTCTCTAAGATTATCTGAATCTATTTTAGAATGGTTTTAGCTTTGATTATAATCCATTCTTATGGAATTCTATTAAGTTCCAAGCAACTTAGAATTAGATTTCTGAAATAGGTCTGAACTTGCTCATATAAGGGTTTGGGTGTAATATGTTGAAATAGGTCATTCCACCTATTGTTCAGGTTGTGTCTCAGTGGAATGGGCCTGATGTAATTAGGACAGGGAGTAGGAATAAGAAAATAGCATTGGTAAAGGCATTGGAAGAGATTACTAACGCTGCCTCTATTGAAAATTCAGAATTTAGGCCTTAAAAGCAAGGCTAGAAGAGGTGAAAAGAAGAAATTGCTTGAGAATAAGTTAGAATTGGTTGGAAATAGAGTGAGGTTGTGGATTTTGATGTGTTCAAAAGGTTTGCAAGCATAGGGGAGGTTAAAATATGTTATGGCATGATGCCCTAGCTAGGAAAAGAGGGGTTTTCAATGAAAAAGAGAGGTTTGAGGGAGTAAAAGTGGGTAAAGTCAGGGGGCAACATAGTTTGGTGGTCAATTAAGTTTGTGTAGGTAGAATGAAGAGTGTTGGAAGAGGTTTTGAGGTTGTATGAGGTTTGGGTTTGGGTTTGGGGTTTATGTTCGCTGGTTTGGCCAAAAAATTTTGGAGGGGGTTCGGTTTGTTTTGGGTTCGTTAGTACAAAAAACATGTAAAAATAATATATATATAAAAATATATATTTATATATGCAGCCTAGAAGCATGAATTAGGATTAGAATATCACATAACATCATATAAACAAAAAAACCACCATAAACTTGAATATCATTTAAAACATGCATGATAAATATTCATCATTGAAACTTGAATTGTGGTAGCTTGATATACATAGTTTATTATGTCAGGATTCAATTTGTATGATTTTGAAAAAAGAAGCCAACTGAGTAGAGCTATCAGGATTCTTCAAAAATCATAAGAATTTGTTTAGTACACTAGCCATTTTGATGTCTTCTTTCAGTCTCAAACATTATTTTGTATCATTGTTACATTGGTCTTGAGAGTGGTAGCTTAATACAGCCCCACAATACAAAATATGGTTTACTTGTGCAGTGTAACAGTGGTATAGGCAAGTTTTTTTTTTAAAGAACCGAAGGGTGACTACACAATTGAAGTGTATAAACACATCTTTTTGTAATATCATGGATAATTTTTGAGATCTTTTTATGAATCATTTCATGAATTACCAATTGAAAACATGTTTTTTTCTTTTACCTAAAGTTGTTTAGCATCAATCAATTAATATTCAAGACAAACCATGAAGGAAAACAATTATAAATGCTAGGGCTAACCAATTAATAAGTATACACGTGATAAGTCAAGCATGTACATGTGAATAAGGGAAGCATAAGTGCTCAAAAATATGTAAGCCCTAAATTATACACACGAATACATAGTATACACAAATTAATACAAAGTATATGCACGAATACAAGGTATACACATGAAAACATGCAAGTCGCAAAGTATACATTGGAGCACACGTACAAAGTATATGCATGAATACAAGGTATACACATGAAAACATGCAAGTCGCAAAGTATACATTGGAACACACGTAAGTCACAAAGTATACACGTAAGTTGTAAAGTATACACTTGAATACATGTAACTCATATCTATTGAACCATGAATTTAGAATGCAAATATGGACACCATTGATAGAAGAGAATTATATTAACCAAATAAACCTTGTAGGCATACATCATTATATGTCGATATAAGTATGAAATATAGGTACAAAATAGCCATATAGGCTTACGAGAATGCCATATAGGCATACAATGTCAAATATATCCAATACAAAATATGTACAAAACTGCCATGTAGGCATATAACAAAGGGCTTTGGAATCAAAAGTCATTGCTCTCCATGCTCTCAAAATAAACTATTTCCCTTTGCTTTTTGATCGGATGGCGATACATCTATCACTCATTTATGTTGCGTTTGAGGAGTGCTCCTGATGCTCCTCCTAATGTTTAGTTCTTGGTGAATTTTTATCCATTACAATAAGAAGTAAAGACATTAATATATAGAAATTACATTATAAAAAATGATATATTTAAAAAACTAATCACTTACCACCATCTGATGATCACTCTCCATGAGGGAAATATTTGCACGCCTAGGCTGAGGTGTGCTGAAGCTCTATAGAAACCATCCAAATATAAATTAAACCATGAATCAATAATGGTTTTCTTTTTCACTAACTAACATCTATAACAACGAATGTAAATTGAAATTTAGTAATTTGCCTCATACCATCCCTGTCAGAGCCATCAAGGATTCTATAGTAGATGAAACACCGATCTCCATTTCCCTCGTCACATTTGGAGGTGTCTCTACTTGCAACATGTAAAAATAAAACAACAAATTATTCAATCACAAAAACTACAATAGTGATCCACGTCATGACTTATAATCTATGAGATAATAAACAAAATTTTGAGTACTTATTAAACTATTTATTTCTGACTATCATGCTTACTATTTTCCCTATCCATATCTTGTTCGAAAGCACATGTTTTTAGGATTTTACCCATAGCAGCAAGCTAGTGAACCATTTGATAAAATGATTTTGTAGACATGTGTATGATAACTATGGTGGCATAGAGAAGGTAGTGAACTATTTGAAAAAATGCCTCAAAGAAATGGGGTCTCGTGGTGATGGAATGCCATTACAAAAAAATGCACGTGTAGGCATTCCATCACCATAAGACCGCATTTCTTTCAAGCATTTTTTCAGAAAGTTCATTGCCTTCTCTATGGTATTATTACTTACTATTATGCTTTGATAGAAATTTTTCCAAGCATCCATAGTTTGTTGGAAAGCACCTATTTTAGGCTTTTAGCCATAGCAGCAAGGAAGTGAGTATTTTGATAAAAATGCTTTGGTACACATGTATGGAAAATGTGGTATCATAGAAAAGGTGGTGAGATATTTGAAGAAATGCCTCGAATAAATGTGGTCTCATGGTGATGGAATGGTATTCCATCACCATGAGACCACATTTCTTCGAGGCATTTTTTCAACCTACTAATTGCCTTGTCTATGCTATTGCTTACTATTATGCTTTGATAGATTTTTTCCAAGCATCCATAGTTTGTTGGAAAACACATTTTTTAAGCTTCTAGCCATAGCAGTGAGGAAATGAACTGTTTGATCAAATTCTTTGGTAGACATGTATGGAAAATGTGGTAGCATAGAAAAGGTGGTGAGTTGTTTGAAAAAGTGGTGCAGGTGCATCTTTACAAGAGCATGCCTCCATGAGGAAAATTTAGAATTTTGAGATTGTATAGGTATTTTCATGATGTAATAAGGCTTAAATAGCCATTTTTGAGTTTGTAATGGTATTTGGTAGTCATTTTGGGCATAAATTGTAAAGTTGCAGGATCTTAACAAAAGTTGTCAATCAATGTTGTAAAAATGCAAAAAGGTGCCAAGTGGAGGAATATGAAAAGTCAAGGTAGTTGTAGAGGAAATATTAGGTGCTTAGGAAGTTGAAATTATTTGGAAAGTGTTTAAAATATGTGATTCATCGTTGTTAGCTATTGTTGAAGCATTTTGAAGGCTAAAACTAATAAAATATCACTATTATATTGCTATTTTTTGTGTTTTCCTCCATCATCTGCCAGTGTACGGTTCTGTGCAGGTGGTAGTGCATCTGTAATGTGTGTGAATTGAATGATTTAGGTTTTGGCATCAATTTAAAACTAATCTGAGTTTTTGATATTGAGTTTCAAGCTTTTGGTGGCATGATTTCTCTAGGCGGTCAGAAAGTAGGGGCTAAGGGTTTGATTGCCCAAATGAACTCAAAAGTCCATTCCACCTTTCTGTAGCAACTATTTCTTGGTGGAATGGATTGGTCTAAAGTAGGATTATGTGTAGAAGGTAAGGAATTGGTTTGGTGAAGTTTTTGTGTGAGTTCTCCTTGTTGCACTAGTGAAAAACCAGTTTTGGTGCCTTTTAAACAGGCTAGAGTGAGTGAAAAGAGGACAAGGGTTTAGAAGTTGATAGAATCCCCTAAAAACTATGAGAGAAGGTGAATTTGAGAGTGTTTAGAAGATCTTAGAGGTTTTAAGTGGTCAGATAAGTGAATAAGTGAGAAACCCTAGGTGAAAGACTAGGGTGAAAACTAGTGAAAAAAGAGTGATTTTTTGAAGGAAGTGTATGTAGATATTTGGGGCAGAACTATTTGAGGATGGAATGAGCATGTATAGGCATAAATAAGCCTGATTGAAGTGATTATAAGCTTGTGAGAGGTCAGGGAATAAGAGTTTCAATAAGCCCTAATTGATTGCAAGGAAAGTGAGGGTTTTATGAAAAGGGGTCTAAATGAGTGACAGGAGACCTGAAAGTTGAATAATCTATGGTTTTCTTGGCTTTCTTTTGAATTTTTAGAGGTTTCAAGTGTTTTTTGTGTGTTTGGAGAGGCGTCTCTTTGAAAAAGAGGCCTAATTGTGGCCTAATTCAGTGTTAAAAGCCAGATTTGGGATGGTTGTTGCAAAAGAGTTGCAAGTGAGTTTCAGATATGTGAGAGCAAGCCATAATGGGTGCCTACTTTGGAACATAGACAAGGTAGTGAACTATTTGAAAAGATGCCTCAGTAAAATGTGGTCTCATGGAATGCCATGACAAGCAAATGCAATTGGAAGCTGCTCCTAGACTTATTACTTATGCTATGTGAAGTAATTGCATCACTACTTATGTTGAATTTCTAAACAACTATATTGTAGTTGAAATTTTGTCATCTATCAACATCTAGCTATTAGTTATGGAATGTGAAGTAATTCTTCAATTTTGAATGATGTGCAATGCAATGTAATCAACGATATGAGTATAAACTACACAAATCTATTAAGTACAATTCATTAGTTAAACTCTTTATTCTATTACTTGCATGAAGGTTTGACTAAATGCACTGGAATTGGGAGGTGTTCCCTTGAAACCTCCAATATTAGCCTATTCAACATCCAAAATCACATATTAAAATACCATTCGTAAAACAATGATATTAACATGTAATAAATTTATAATTGTTTACTAGTTACTTACCCCATCGATAGGTGTACTACATAAATAAGTAGGTGTAGGGCCGGTGTATCCAGTATCAACACTCAGACCCTGCAAGTTTATTAAAATCATAAAACTAAATTAGTTAATCTTACATTTCAAAATCAAAATTTAATCAATTAAATTCAATGAACATGCTAAATTTTACCTGACTATCAATGCCATATACGTCATGAAAAATGTCAGTTGCCCTCTCCATCTCCATGGCTGCAAATGGATCCTATGCAGTAGCCTCGGTGGGGTCATATGAATAAGTCACCCCGCAAGATTGACACAGATGGGATCGAATCCCACCTATCAAAGACTCCCCTAGATGGCATTGTACAAGAGGGCTGACATGCTGGATGACACTCTGCATCAAAGAGCTGATGACCTATAGAGTCTCTACGTCAACACTCTCCTTCGTGATGGAAGGGATGACGATGTGCTCATGAGGCAGCCTAGCAAGAGGTTGTCTCGCTTGCCACCTAGGATCTGACTATGCACCGGGTCTATCTTGTGTCGACCCCCCACCTCTCCCCTGGAAGTCCCTCATATTAAAATAATTTGGGATTTTGTTCAAGATGAACTCAACGTATAGTTTCCTAAGGAAATACTGTGGGACTTCACACTTGTTGCATGGTGGGTCATCAAAAACCATGTACCACCTATCCCAAAAATATTTTGTAATCTCTTGGTGGTGGCACCAATGAATAGGAAACCTCTTTGCATTGAGGGAGAGATTTCCATTTGACCCTGGGTCAGTGAATAATGCACACAAATCTAATTTGGTAATTTTAAAATCTTTTACTTCTTTATATGATAATTTATCTTGGTAAAAATCCCTAGCCGCCTGCCAACCAGATAATTGTGTGTTGATTGAATCTACATTTTTTAACATATCTTGCAGTGAAGTTTCCAGGGTCATTCTTTCCACAGTTGAATTGTTTGGATTGTTCAACCTCCTGATTAAATCCTTAATTTTTTTTTTATTGTTCTCAATTTCTGCCATTAAATTTTGTTGAGTTCCAGGAGGGTATTGAGGGATTGGTGGAGGAGCTTTTTGTTGTGGTTGAGGATTTTTTTGCTGAGGATTTTCTTGTTGAGGAGTTTTTTCTTGCTATGGATTTTGAGGAGGGTTTCCAAGTTGATTAACATCTCCTACAATTTCAAAAAATAAATATCAAATACGACCTAAAACTGACAAATTCAAAAAAAAAAAACAATCCTTACCTCTTTGACCTCCTCGTCAACATGGTTGCATCTTGGCGATGAATCGGAAATTTTTGATGAAGATTTTTGCAAAAGAGCTCCTCCTAGAACACAAGAGCGAAATTTTGGGGTTTTTGGCCACGGACAACAAGAAAAAAATAGTCACAAATGAAAATGATTCTCGACATCGTTTGCTTTTAACATGCCATAATGTGAGCACGTTATAACGTGCTCATGTTATGGTCTTGTGGTGGACGATCCCCAGGCTCGGCACACCAAGAAATAACATGAGCACATTATAACGTGCTCGCGTTATGATTTTTCAAACTTTTTTAAAAAAGTGGCCACAAAATTGTTACCCATCTTCATGCACCTGCCCATAATATGACTTAATTAAGAGTTGAAATAGCCACACGCCAACTAATCATAACTCTATGTACTCTAATATTAAGTGCGTATAATACAATCCCTCTTCAAAGAAGTATTATCCTTAATGCTAATCAAGTTTCGATTCTTTTGAATGAACTCCTCGTCCTCCCATGTGGCATATTCAATTGGTAATGTTTTTCAAAATTGGATGAGATATTGAGTGAGTGTTATGGTCCTTAACATCTTTGTATGTTTATAAATAATAAACTCTTGTTCTAATATGATTCTTCCTAATTCATTGAGCTCAAGTAATATTGTTTGAGTAGGAATATTATGCCAAATTACCTTCTTCAAAAAAGAAAAATGAAATGTATCTTTGTTGTTGGTGGAAATTCAATCTTGTAGGAAATACTACCTATCTTTTGTATGATTTGGTATGGGCCATAATATTTTGGAGATAAATTATTATTCTTTGTCTGTCTTTTTAGTGGTATTTTCTTGTAAGTATACAATCTCAACAAAACCCAATCCCCAACGTCAAAACTTCTTTCACTATAGTGTTGTTATGTCTACCACTTCATTTGATTTTGTTTCATGGCTAGATTATCTTTGAATCTTGAAAGTACTTGTTGGTGAAGCATGTGGTCCTCCACAATGTGAACTCTTGGTGACACCTTCAATGATGATATAATGGAAGGAGGATGATATCCATACAGTGCCATAAATGGAGACATTTTTTATGAACTATGAAAGGAAGTGTTATATGACCATTCTTCTAGTGGTATCCAATCTACCCATTGAGACTATTTATCTAAAGTAAAACAATGTATGTATCCTTCCAAACATTTATTAACAACCATAGTATTCCCATCAGATTGAGGATGGTATGAAGAGCTATGAGCCAATTAAGTACCCAAACATGAGAATAAATCTATCCAAAAGTTACTAGAAAATATAGGATCGTGGTAATTGACAATAACCTTAGGTATACCATATAGCTTTTGAATATTCTCCAAAAAATATTTTTCCACTCTACTTGTTGTAAAAGGATGTGATAATGCAATAAAATATACATATTTAGTAAGGTGATCCACTACTGCCACGATGACATTCTTACCATTAGATCTTGGAAGCTCTATGATGATGTCCATGGAGACCTCTTCCCAATGTTGGATAGGAATAACTAAGGCTTGCAAGAGACCAAGTTTTTAAAATGTCTTCCCTTAATTTCTTTGACAAACCAAACATTTTGCCACAAATTTTTGAGCATCCCCTTTTAGCCCTTACCAAAAGAAGTCTTTCTTGACCTGATGATGTGTCTTCAAAATTCTTCAATGAGTACCAACTGGAGACTCATGAAGCTCTGTGAGAATCTTTTGTTTGAGAGAGGAGTTCTTGTAAAGACACAATCGATCTTTATAGCACAAAGTATCTACCTTCCAACAAAACTTATATGAACCACTAGGATCACTCTGTAATTGTTGAATGCAATTACTTGTAACAACATCATTCTACCACTCTGCTTTCACTTCTATTACCCAATCTTCTTGTAATATTGAAATGACACACAATAAATAATCATCCTTCTTATCCTTCCTAGATAATGCATCTGCCACAATATTTTATTTTTCTTTCTTATATACAATCTCAAAGTCATATCGGGCAACATCTTAGTGGTCCCCATTTTTGTTTCTCTTCAAATGATAATCTTTGTTCCAAAAATTATTTCAGGCTATCATGTATTTTCTTAACCTTGAAGTGTCTACCCATTAGATAAGGTCTCCATTGTTTTATTGCATGAAGAATAGCTAGCATTTCCTTCTCATAAATAGGTTTGAGTTCATTCTTACTCTTTAATTGATGACTCTCAAAAGTAATGGACTGACCCTCCCACATGAGAAGTTACCCTATACCATTTCCTCAAGCATCACATTCCACAATAAAATCCTTGGTGAATTCTAGAGTAGCAAGAACTGGAGTAGTACACAACTTCCTTCAATCTTTCAAATGTTGCATTAGCAAACTCATTCCAATGAATATAAACCTTATTTAATGAATTTTTGAGGGGAGTTACTATACAACCATCATTCTTCACAAATTTTCTACAATATCTAGTCAATACCAAGAAACCCCTTAATTTCTTAATAGTTTTGGGAACATTCCATTCCATGATAGCCTTAATTTCATTAGGATCCACCTTTACTCCTTCATGTGAAACTATGTGTTCCAAGTACTCTACCTCTTTGAGACCAAAATCACACTTGGATGGCTTAGTATAGAGTTGGTGATCTTTGATAACTTGTAATACTTGATCTACATGTTGCAAATATTCCTCCCATGTCTTTTTATAAATCAATAAATCATCAAAGAACACTAATACAAACATCCTCAAAATTTTCATAAAGATGTTCATAAAACTTTAAAAGTAGATGGTGCATTGGTAAGACCAAATGGCATCACCAAAAACTCATGATGAACCTCATGAGCCCTAAATATTGTCTTACACATATCTTCTTAGTTTTAGTTTGGTGATAACCCGATCTAAGATCTAGCATTGTGAAATACATAGATCCATTCAATTCATCTAGAAAATCATCAATGACTAGAATAGGAAACTGTTGGTATGTGGCGACTGATCATGCTATAATGTGCACTCTTCAGGTATCCTCGCTGAGGTCTAGGTTCGATCTAGGCCCTGGGTGGGGGTTCGGGGGCGATAGCCCCCTAAGAAATTTTTTTTCTCCTACTTTTTCATGTCGTCATCGAAAATAGAAAAATCGACTTTGTATAACCCTAATTATGGAAGCTTCTAAAAGGCTTGTTATAAGCGGTTGGGATGATAATTGTATGGATGTGATTATTCATGAGATTATAATAGGTTTTGCACTGGATAATAAAATCATTGGATGGCTGTAGTTTGGTGGATGTAGCCCAGATTGGGTGAACCACTTTAAATTCTCTATGTTGTCTTGTTTCTCCTATAGTTTTCTAAGTGCTTTATTTTTATGTTTTATTGATCAAATCTGCATTTAATTGTTAGATATCTTCCTTCTAACCCTAACATAAACTTATCTTTGATGGTGTACATGTTGGGAACTCTATAGTTTGGGCACATGTGCCAAGTTTCATCCTTCATACACACCATCACCACAAGTGAGGAATAAGCACTTTGGATGTGCCTGATAATTCTTGCCTCTAGCATCTCCTCAATAATATTTTTGATCTCACTTTTTTGTATATATGGATACCTATAAGGCCTGATGTTGGGTGGATGGCTCCATGGAACTAGTTGTAAGGAAATATCATGATCCCTCTTAGGAGGAATTCCTTTAGGCATATATCCAAAAACAACTAAGTGATGATCAATAGTTGCTCGTAAATATAGATGGGTTATAGCATTAGATTTATGGGCTTCTAATGAACATAATTGAGCCAAAAATCCATCAGCTCCTTTCTTAAGAAACTTATACATTTGATGAGGGCTTACCATTTACGGGGACACTTCCTTCAACCCTCTTATAACTTTCTTGTAAGTTCATCTATATATATTTTTTTAGCAAAAGGAAAGATGCCTGAATATATTAATATATAATAGATAATTAAGTTTTGAATTAAAAATCCAAAGGGGAAAATACTCCAAAATTTAGATGGCCAAGTGCCATGATTTCAAGATAACAAAATCCAAAATGCTCTGCATAGATGCTCGATAGTCATGGTTACGTAATAGCTCATAGGGGAGTTAGTTGATTGTAAACATGTGTGATAGAAATCACATAACCAACCTAAATAGTGGACATAGGAGGCCAAAAAACCATATTACATGATCATTCACATATTAAGCCGAGGACTCCTTAGATTCGACTTTCTGTACTGGTGTTTTTGGGGGCATGGGGGAGTGGAGGATGTGTGATATTAGGAACATCAGGGCCCTACAAACTTTGTACATTTTCTCAAATAGAATTGTGCCAAGTTCTTTCTTGTGGTCCCGAAGAGCCTTGTCCATCTCCATCTCATCCCGAATTTGCAGTGCTCGCTTCAGTGCTACGTAAGCTCACATATAGTCAAAAAAAAAAAAAAGTCTCTGTGTTTGAAAAGACCCCTACCAAAGCCTTGTTGTTGTGAAGGTCATATGCTCAAATTGCATTGTTGAGGGAGTGGCCCATGAAGTATTTTTCATGAACAAAATCTATCGCTAACTATGTATCCAAACCATAAGTTTGTAATAAATCCATAGCATTGGATAAGAAAATGGATTCTACCTGAGATGGGTATAGTAGGCGAGGCAAGATCTGTAGAATATTTTCCCTTGTGATGACCCTTAATGCCATTTCCACCCTTGCATAGTTGATCTCTCTTTAGCGTCCCAGGTGTGTAAGCACCTAATTTAGGATATTCCCAACTGGGAATTGGAACAAGCACTTGTTGGTTGAATGAGTCAAGCTCCATGAAGGCAAAGCATCCAGACAGAGAGTTGAATAGTGAGTGCAATAATTTTTACGCAAAATAGACCAAATGAAAGAGGTAGTTAACATGTTGAGAAGAGTAGATTTTGGGGTTTAAAAAGAAAGCCACACATTTGACGCTCCCAACGTGGCTTAATTCCAGATGCTATGAGAATGCCACCTTTAAAAACACTTGTTAGTAGGATCCCTCACATGGATTTGGTTTCCAAGATGACAATTGGGCGGATGGAATGGTTCAAAAGAAGTGCATCATGGGAAAAATGGGTGATCAGATTGGGTGAATCACAAGAATTTTTTTTTGGGTCATCAGTAAAATGGTTAGCCTCCCTATAGCAGTGCACAATTTGGAAGATGTTAAAGTTTTGGATAAGAGGGATAATTTTTTCAAAGATGTAATTTAGATGGGCCAAGATAGGGATATTATTTTCATGTAGGAATTTATTACATTTAGTGAATCGCCTTCGATTAGAATGTTGTTGATATTATTCTCCTAGTGAAGGATCAGACCAGCTAGGAGAGCTTGAGCTTGAGATTTTTTGTTTGTATCATTTGATAGCTTTAATGCCAAGGCAGCTAAAACAACACCCTTGTGGTTCCTTATCATGCAACCTGCCCCAGATATTCTCGGATTACCACAGGAGGCTCCATCGTAGTTAAGTTTCCATACACTTGGTTGAGGAGGATTCAAACAAATCAGTGACCTATTGATCAGGTTAAGCTTGGATGTGGGGATGGCTCTTAGTGTGGGTAATGAGATATTTTGTCATGAAGCTAACATTTGGAAATCCTATTATGTGAAGAGTTTTTTATTTCCAAATTAGATTTGAATTTCTAATTTTTGAATTATTTTTGTTATAGAGTTGGTTTCTTTCTTGAAGATCCTTTTGTTTCTTTCCCACCATATAGTCCATATCAAGAGTGATGGAGATACTAGCCAAAGGCTTGATAAGAGAGATGCTTTGGAGAGGATAGGCTAGCTATCGAAGACATGAAGAAGAGTTTCTAATTGGGGCTTTCCAAGCTAGTTTGGCTCGAAGCCATTTCCAACATGTTTGGGAAAAATCGCATTGCAAGAGTAGATAATCCATAGATTCTACACAATTGTTACAAATAACACACGTGAATGACTATGATTCCCAATTTTTCTAGCCAATTACTTGTCAAGATCTTGTTCTTAACTAGAAACCATACAAAGGCACTTTCCTTGGGGATGGTAACATTGTTCCAACAAACCTTATACAACCATTTTGCATTGTTTGTGTTTGTACCTACCATTAGTGACCTGTAACCTTGCTTAACATTGTATGCACCTGATTTTGATGGGGCCCATATCAATTTGGCTTCCTTTGGAGAAAGGTGAATTGGTCTTTTGGAAATTTGGTTTAGGAGCAAGAAATTCATCTATATTGTTCTCAATGTAGTAAGACATTATACTCCCAAAAAAAATTTGTTACACCCATGGAAATAACATACATTGGGCTATCAAGGTGATAATCTCCCATGGACAATTTAATGCTATGGAATTTTCCATAACAACTAATAGTACCACCATATGCAATTAAGACCTAAAACTTTGAAGCCAGATATATTAAACAATTGAGACAAGTAACCAACCTTTTGTGGATGAAATTATGAGTACTACCTAAGTCGATCGACACTGTTACTTTTTGCTTCTTTAAGAATGGATCACTACCTTAAGAGTTTTTGGGGCACTCAAGCCTAAGATTCTATGACAAGAAATTATTGGTTGGGAATAATGTGATTACTCATCTAACTCCCTATCACCCTCTAATATTCATTCCTCCTCTTCTTCCTTACTCGGACCTTCAATATAGAATAATTTATTTTAACTACATTTATGTCCTCAATTGTATTTCCCATCACAATTAAAACACACACCTTTTTCTCTCTTCTCCTCAACTTTTGTGGATTCAACCTAGTAGGTTGAAGTAATAAACGTGTAGGAGATATTCTTTCACCTATGTTTGCAATCCCTTGTTTCCTAGTGGCTAAAAACTTCTCCTCAACTTGTTTTTCCATAAGTATCATTTGTGACAAGGATTGTAGTAGGCACAAATGTACCTCATATTTATGTTATCCTTTAAGCCTCATAGAAATAATTCCTTCAAATTTTCTTCTATCACATTATCCACTCTTAAATAAAGGGTTTAAAATTTCTAGGTATAGTCCTTGACCATATCTATTTAATTTAATTTAGTGAGTTGGCAAAAGTAGCTATCCATAAAGTTATCTTCATAATGGGTAGCAAGTTCCTCTTGAAAAATTGAACATGTGACCACAAAACCCTTCTTTCTCTTCTCATCACATATCCAACGATACGAAATAAATTGATCTAGTTCCAAGTATATAATAATTCCATAACCACCTTTTTTTGACTAGGATCATGATGAAGATCAAAGAATTGCTCCATTCGGCAAAGTCAAATTGTTGGGTCCTTGCCATCAAAATTTTTCATATCTAACTTGGGTATGAATTGTCTAGGCATAAGATTATTAAAGGGACAATCCTTCTTGTAACATGAGTCAAGCCCAAATAATTTATGTCAAATAAAATCATTGTTTTCCACCATACTAGGTGAATCTTCTCCATTATACTTCATACCACAAATACGTGATTTTAATTCACTCGTATCCTTCTACATGTCCCTTTTTATTGACACAATTTCTTCAGTCATATTCTTATCTAATGATAAAATTTCACCCTTGACTTTGTTGATTTCCTCATTAGGGTTAATATCCTCAATTTTGACCTCATCTTTATCTCAAGATTTCCCAGGTGTGGTAGCGTTATTTTTGCCTCTTATGGTAGGCCCCAACACGATGGTAGAAAATAATGTTGAAAAAAATCACACAAATAAATTCAAAATACTCTAAATTTTTTATTGTAACTTATTATCCTAGAAAAATCTCTCAAAAATTAGGTGCTTTGCAATCTTGAGAGTGAATTTGTTGGAAACCCTAATTTTATAATAAATCTCTTAATTATACTTCAATTTATTTGTAATTTGGATTGTAAGATCCTCTTCTTTAAAAACCACTAAAAATTAGGAACCAATTATGTAGGATTTGGGAGATTTGCACTTTCTAAATAAATGAGGCAGAAACCCTAATTCTGTAATAAATCACTCAATTCTATTCCAATTTCTCTGAAATCTTGATTGTAGCTTCTTGAATATGTTCATCAAAAACCCTTTAAAATTAGAAAAAACAAAATTTGGGAGATATGTGCTACCCAAAATGACCTCCACTATCATGCTTTGATACCACTTGTAATGAAATAATTTGCACAATAGGAAAATATGATTGGAAATACATAGAAAATACTTGATAATAACTAAGAATAACAAGTCACTTCAAGATTCTCTAACACAATCATTTAAAAATTTGAGTTTGAAAATGTCTTTGGGCGAGAGCGACATCTAATGAGTGAATCTGAGTAGTGTTGCTAGAAATGTTGCTACGTGTGTTGAAAATGTTGTTGTGGGTGTAAGTTTTTTTGTAGCGGGTGTTGACGAGGTTGGTTTTGTCCCCTCTACTCTGAACGAAGGGCTATGTGGGTGCGAGAGCTGTGTGCAATGCCCAGCGGGCAAAAATTTTGGATGTTGTTGCGCATGTAAGTTTGGACGGGGTTGCGCAGGGGCTGGGCGGTTCTCCTCTGAATGGGGCTCCTTTGGTTCCTATCACGAGTGGGACTTGTTTGGATGAGATTCCCCTAAATATTGTGCAAGCTAATGTTGCTTGGTGGGATGGTGTTGGCGATGGCCCTATCCCCTCTCCTCCTGTCACTTCTAGTGGCATAAATCTTTCTTCGATGCTATTTTAAATGCTTGTTCCTAGATTCCTCATGCTCCAACTAGGGTTCGGCCTCTGCCCTATGCCCGGGCATCCCCTGTTGTGGTTTGTGGACCCAAGGTTGTTGAGAATGAGGATTTCTATGTGCGTCAAGGTGTGGTCTGTAGGTTTAACGACTTGTAGCCCTCCCTTCCTGATCTCCATGAGTGGGTTTCCATTTCCTAGAAGCCTATTATTTCCAGATAGATTGACCTCTATCCTAGTGCTAGAGGTTTTTTCCTTTGCAACCTTTTCTTCCTCTGAGGATCATGACAGAGTGTTGGACAAGGTGTGGATGCGGGGTGTTCATTCGGCATTCATTCGGCCTTGGTCTCGCTCCTTCAATCCTCTTACGGAGCCTTTGGATACCAGACCAGTTTGGGTTCGACTGCCGAATCTCCCTCTCCATTTTTGGAAGGATTCTTGTTTTGAAGCTATTGGCAATGCCATTGGTAGATTTTTGAAGGTGGATTCTACGTCCCAGGATCTTGGGCATACTACGGTGGCTCGTATTTTAGTCGATTTGGACATCTCCAAACCTCTTCATGGTGATGTGGTCTTGATGGTGGAGGATAGACCTTGGAAGAAACTTTTGGACTATGAGGGGCTCCCTTTTCGATGCAGGAGATGTTTCTCTATTGGTCACCTAGCCTCTGGTTGCCCTCTTGCTAGCCACAAGGGTGTTGCTACTTGGTGGAAGAATGCTCTCTCGGACCATCTCACGATTGGCTCTCCATCTTTGGATGGTTCCTCTGAGGAGGGAGACTCTTCCTTGTCTTCTCCCAAGGAGTCGAATCCCTTCTAGGCTCCTCTTCTGGCTATCCCTTCTGTAGAACCTTTGTTGCCTCGATTTGTTGTCAATTTTTTGTCAGAACCTGCCTGTCCCTCGTTGAACGACTCTGCTAGTCCTTTGATCACTCTTGTCTCCTCTTCCTCACTGTTGGATCCCTCACTATGTGGTGGCTCCTCACTCGAGATGGATGTTGTGGATCTGCTCCCCTTGCCTCGCTTGGTGGATTTCGATTTCGAGTCTTCCTGGTCGGTTGTGCTAAGGAAGAAGAAGGGACTCACCAAATCTGTTGCTTCTTTGCGGCCTCGAGTTCAAGGAGTCGGATTAGTCCCCTTTGGTTCTGGGGTTGTCTAATCCTGTTTTTTTTCTACAATTGTCGGTTAGCTGAACATTTCTGTTTGTTTTTCTTCTAGTTCATGTTCTGGTTTGAACTAGCTTCTTTTTGGCCCTTTGGGCTTTTTGTGTGAAAGGTACAACACCCTGTAAATGCTTCTTATTTTATCAAAAACAAGTCACTTCAAGGGGGAAAACCTTTGAATATTTCCAATGATAACATAATTCACAACATAATGAATGTAAATAAGACTCTACCTCCTATATATACCCTACTTATGCCTCAGATATCACCCAAGATGACTTAGATAGCCATATATAATCCCTAAGCTAACCTAACTAACTAAATAACTATATAACAATGATAATATGACCTAATTAAGAGTTAAGATAGCCACAAGATGATTATTCATAACCCTATGTACTCTAATATTAAGGGTGTAGCACCTTATTCCTTTAGGAACCTGTAACTAGATATGAAATCATATGCAATGCAATGTATGCAACAAATAATTATACTCAATTTTCATTGTAACGTCCTTGGGGATTATTTTATTTGCAAAAAATGAAGTTGTTTCTCTTCCACTACCATCCATTATAGCCTCCTCACCTTCTGATGCGATTTTCATTACGTTGCATATTTCAATTGCCAACACTAATCACTAATCACTCCATTCCCATTGTAAGCACCAATCATAACCACTAGTGAGGACATTGATTTCAACCACGCGTATTTTTTATGTACATGGGTTATTGCTACCACTATAGGAATGCCTCTTAGCATAATTATCTACCATTCTTTGTGTGGGGTCCACTTGAAAACTAAACAAAAAAAAAATATGAATGGGTGATTATATTGAGGGAGTATAGACATGGCAAACAAATGAGAGATTTTGGGTTCCATTATATAAGTGTTAAAATAGACTCTTGATGTAGGAGCATCCAAGTGGACGGACAACCCACATCACCCAAAAATATTTCAGTTTGGTTTCTAATTTTGGTTTAATTTTTATTTTGAATTGCAATTTAATTTTGGATCTATTGGATTGTGCAGGTTGAGAAGAGTGACAGTATTGTCATTTCATTTGAAAAATTTCATATTTCAATTTATATCTTAAGTTTCGATTGTTCGTTTCAAGGAAGTTCATTGATTGTTCATTGCAAGAAATTTCAATTGATTCCGAATGATTGATTATTGCAATAAAATGAACAATTAATCTTTACTTTGCCCGGTGTAATTTCTTCCTATAATTTGATTGGAAATTTGACTTCGATTAAACCAAGTGATTGATGGTTTTTTGCTATTAGATGGGGGTCTGCACCTATAGAAGGGGAAGATGCGAGGTAGTGAAGGGGCGTAGGATTAAGTCAGCACTGCCAAGAGAATGCAGATGATATGGTAACGAAAAAAGACCAGGGGTCATGGATAGGAGAGGAAGCCGTCCAAGGAAGAAGAGGTGGCCAAAATTAAAACTATACAGAATGGGCCATAGAAAAGCCAACGCAGGAAAAGAAAACATCGACATAATGCACGTATAAGAGAACATAAAAGAAAAAAGAAAAAAATTATGCAGAGGAAAGAAAAATAGGCTTTACCCCATTTGGATGTGGAAATATGAATGCAAATTGGAAAAGTGAAGCAGAGCAAAATAAGAAGAAAAAGGAGGAGGTCATGGTTGGAAAGAAGAGGAAGTGAGCAGAGGAATGATGGAGGTTACGAGTATTGAGGAGTTGATGGAGAATGGAGTGACTAACACACAATGAAAACAAAATCGCTATACATTGGAAGAGGTGAATAGAGGGTGCTTAAGGAAGTAGTGTGAGCCAAGAGTGATGAAGAATCAATATACAAAGGAACCATAATTGCAGATGGAAGAGGACTGAATAGAGAATTTGGAACTTGAAGATTGTTCAAGCCTGGCAGGGCTGGGCTTAACCAGCACACTCTAACCGTTGACAGCATAGGTGGCTGGTGTGGGCCCCATAATCCATTCCGTTCACCGTTTCTAAACGCCGTTCCCGTTAAGGTGTTAATCCCGCGCAAAGTTTGATTTTTTAAAATTGTTTTTTCCCGCCCGTGTTATCTCCGTATGCAACAAACAGAGTTCCGACCTGAACAGATTTAATTTGCATACTCGCGGCCTGTGCCAAAAAGGGAGCTTTGGAACAGGGTATGGACGTCCATCATTACTGCTGGAAATTTTCTGGTAGACATCTATGCAAAATATGAAAGCATAGACAAGGGACTTTGACAGGATACTCAAAGAAATGTGGTTTCATTGGATGCTACGATTGTAGGATATGCACAAAATGTATTTGTTGAAAAGGATTTAGAAACTTTCAATCGAATGTAATCAGCAGTGTAAATCCGAACTCTGCAATATTTGTGGTCATCCTCCTTGCCTGTGCCAAAATGGGAGCTTTGGAACGGCGTATGAATGTCCACCACAGGATAAAGGAAATCAATTTTGTCAGATGTAGCTGCAACTGCTCTAGTAGACATGTATGCAAAATGTGGAAGCATAGACAAGGCACGTGAAGTATTTGACAGAATACCCCAAAGAATTGTTTACAGAATTCCATGATTGTAGGATATGCAATAGACAAGGAACCTGAACTATTTGACAGAATGCCGCAAAGCATGTATTATGCTAGGATTGCATAATCTTCATCACCTGTATCTTAGGGTTGCATAATCTACACAATGGATTTTGGACTTAGGTGATTTTGTGTTATGTTTTCTGCCTATGTTTTCGCTATAGGGAGCTTCTAAACTTTTGTAAAAGACCTTATTTCTATGAAGCTGGGTTTACATACAATTTTTTCTAGCATGTCTTTTTATCCTTGGTTATTACCTAATTTATAGTTGTACATTTAACACTCTTTAAAATCTCCATGTCATGACAATAATTGATCCTTAACATTTTATATTATTCCTTATGTTACTATTTATTTCTTGAAACCCCGCATTTAGGTATATATAAATTTCTATTATCTCATTTGGTTCACCATACTTATAATTTTTAAGCCAGTTTTTAATATAATGTGTTATCTTTATAATGTTATGCATTATGTATGTTTTATCATTATTTCTTGAACTATATCATATTTATATCTTGATTTAAAAACTTTATGTTTTGTCATTATAAGAAGTGCTTAATATTTCATCATAGAATTCTCAAGAAAATTTTAGATAGTTTAATAGACATGAATATTCTTACTCTTGAACTAATCTACCCTCTACGATGCCTTCTTTTTCTTAAATGAGATAATCCTTGCATTAGGAAGCTTTAAATTTCCACTAGTAATTTTTTCTAGGTGATTGCAACCCATTTCAACTATTGCAATGTGTCTTTGTAAGAAAAACTTCAAATAGTTAATTTTTCTATGCATATGTGTACATAATCATAGTCCAATTAACTTATTTGTCTAATTCAAATCATTAATACCTACTTCTCTAACCCAAGTTTGTACATGATTACAAGGTAATCCTCATAGTTGTCAACTTCATTTACTAAAATGCAAAATCAAAATCAAACATTTTTTCCATATACGGGCCACTTTACACTTTGGTCCTAAGCAAACTATGCACAATCTTTGAAATTGATGTAATTTTCATGTATAAAATAGCATCAACTTGCACTCATTCAATAACATAAAGAACCATTAGTTATTAGAAGAACAGTTATTTGAAATTGCACTAAAATTCTAAAATCAAGAAAGAAATCTTACACATCTAATCACACCCATCCTAGTGCATGTGAATTGCCTAGTAATCATCCAATGTGCATGTTTGAAGTTTATTATCTATTTTCAAGTATTTTTAAATACTACCCTAATAGAAAAACCCTAAGACTATGAAAGATGGTATTATTGTTTAGTAGTCCAGTTATCTAAGAATCTGCTAAGTAGAATCCAAAGATCATCAAAGGTTAAATTTTTGTGTGTAAAGTGAGATTGTGGTTGTGAGCTAGATCTAGAACTATGAACTCAATCTAACATATAAGAAAGAATGATATTTTAATTTTGGTCTATATACATGACTATCTAGAACATTTCAAGGTCCCAAGAAACACAAATAACATTATCTTCATCAATTAACATTTATTATTTGGTCATAAAATTAAACAATATCAATGTTATTTTATTATTTGTAGTGCAATTATACTTTTTATTTAATATTACCTAATTTGATACACTCCACTCTATTTTCTCATTCAATTTAAAATTACTTATGTTTCATTTCTCCATTTACTTAATTAACCTAAACTACCCATAAAGGAATCTCTTATTTCATTTTAAATAGAATATCAACAACTTGGCTTGGAAGTTGATCAGTTGTGGTTGTAAGTTAAAGGGTACTATTTCATACTATCATCCAACAAATTTTTTGTTATGGTTGGCCTTTACCAACACACTCTAAGTGTTGACCTTTTAGGCAGCTGATGTGGGGCCCACTTAACCTATCATGCTTATTGCTTGTCATTTTCACATTCACATTGTTCCCAAAAAGTCATATTATTTCACCACATGCAAAAAATAGGTTTCCAACCCAATCAAATTTCATTTGTCAATGCACTCATGTATTGTGAAAAAATGGGAACTTTGGAATAAGGTATGGGCGTCCATCAAAGCATAACAAAATGGGGATTATTTAGATATTACATTTGGTAATACTTTGGTAGGCATGAATGTAAAATGTGGATGCATAGATAGGCATGTGAACTATTTGATTGGGTTCCTCAAAGAAATGTGGTCTCATGGAATGCCATGATTGTAGGATATACACAAAAGGAATTTTTGAAAAGGCTTCATAAACTTTCAAGAAAAAACAATTAGTAGGTGTAAATCCAGAATCTGCAACCTTTACCAGCATCCTCCCTACTTGTGCCAAAATGGGAGCTTTGGAACATGGTACACAATCAATCAAAGGATTAAAGATAGATGGATTTTGTCATATGTATGGACATATATCAAAGCTTAATGGAAGAGAATTTAATCAAATATTATCATTTAGAAATGCTCTAGTAGACACATATGGATTTAATGTGGAAGCATAAACAAGGAACGTAAATTGTTTGACAAAATACTCAAAGAAATGTGGTCTAATGGGATGCCATGCTTGCAAGATATGTAGAATGTGAAACCATAAACAAAGCATGTGAACTATTTAATATAATGCCTCAAAGAAAAGTGTTCTTAAGGAATCCCCTAATTGTTGATTATTCACAAAATTATTTTTTTGAAAGGCATTAGGAACTTTCAAGAAAATCCAATTGGCACTTTTGTAAAGCCAAACTATGCAACCTTTTCTAGCATCCTCATAGCTTGTGCCAAAATGGGAGTTTTAGAACATGGTATGGACATCCATATTTAAGCATAAAAGATAGATCAATTTTGTTAGATGTTGTAGTTGCAACTGCTCTAGTAGACATGTATGCAAAATGTGAAAGAATTCAACAAGGGGCATGAAGTGTTTTGAGACCACATTTCATACTTATTTAAAAGGAATTCTTTTGTTTGTTGCTATCTATTCTACCTTTTTCTAAAAAAATGCATGTAATAAAGGCATGGTTGCAATTTACAAGTGTGCTAACATCCTTATATCAAAATTGGACTTTGTTCCTTCTATTAGCAACCTAAGTTTTCAATAGGGCCTTCCTATTATTTTCCATCAACTAGCTTATGCAATTTCCATCTTTCATTATCATTACCTTTTAAATGTCTTTAACAATCTTGTTATTCATAAATTTAATTGCTAGTAAATCAACCAATTTCTTATTTTGTTATCATTTCCCAACTGATACCCATATAGATTAATAATTTAGTATAAGTAAGACATGTTAAACAATCTAACTAGAAAGAAAATTAATGTTTTATTTAGTTGGTAAAGAATTTTTATGTGTGTATTGATTTAAGTAAACCCATTTATGATAGGTTGTTAGTTGAATCCTAAGATAGATAATTGAAAAGGCATTCCTACATTTAGATTATGTAGGCTATCTATTGTCTATTTGTATTTGTGGTGAACTTGATGTGGATCATAACCTTTATTATTTATTATTTTCTTCATCCCCAAAAGAAATTTTCTCTAAATAACAAACTTTCATTCTAATGTTTAAAAGTTAGTTTTTTTTTAGACTGCAAGAATCGAATGGGTATCCGTCCCCCTATAAACTATAGTGCACCTAGTAAACTTTTTTCACGTGACTTATGATGTTGGCACAACATGCCCTCTAGTACCATGGGGATAGTGGGGAGAATAGACCTCGTGATCTCTTGCCTGCAACATGATGCTTTAGCCAATCAAGCTAGGCCCACCGCCCCTATGTTTAAAAGTTAGTTAATTCTACTTTTATTTTTTTATTTTTTTATTCATTTAACAATTTTTTTAAGTAAACATAAACATTTTTGCAACATATATACCTTATAAAAATTAGGTACATTTACTACACTATCGTCTTTGTCTATTATTTTCATTAAAAATAAAACTCTAAATTTTTCTACTCAAATTTCCTATAGTATATAAGGATGAATTATTGTTTCTCTTATTTGATAGAAATTATTATCCTTCCTTATTTGACCATCCCTTCCTCATACAAATGCATCTTTTATAAAAACCCTTATCTAAACCTATCCATTGATTTTTCTTCCTCTTCCTTCTTTCATTACCCTTCCTCAATTGTTATCCATCCCACATGATGTCCCATTCTACATGTCTCACAAAGATGACCACTTTGATAATAAACCGAGCTACTAGATGATTCTAATTTTTTCACTCACCAAAATTGACCACCTCTTGTCTCTCCCCTAAATTAGTCTACTTGATTGTTACATCCCTAACTTTAACTATGTTTTACTTTTTACTTTTGAAGTAATTACTAGATGATTACGCATGATTCAATGATTTGATGTTTAGTAAAATGTCTGGAAAAATCAATGTTTCCATGAGTTATGTTTATTTGACTACAATAGACATGTGTTTAAAATTTGTCAAGGTGTGATGATTTCATAAGGACTATAAAATGGTTAATGATACACTAATCTCGAGTTGGTGATTGCAAGTTGCATTCAGGGAACAGGGTTTCGCCCCTCCGAGAAAGGAAGGGAGAGCATCATCGGAGAGAAGGGTATAGATACAAGGAAAAGAATAGGTTGTTTCCATCGTAGGTCTAGTCTTGTTGCAAAATAGTGAACCTAGTTGAGTTCGTTCGTTTGATCAACGAATACGGTTGTTCGACGATGTAACGACCTATGTCGTCAACCTTACCTATGATACTAATACTTCTTAAATGATTTTTATGTTAAACTATATGTTGACAATTTACAATGGCTACATATGCCAAGAGTTAACAACGGATCAACTCTTAGTAAAGAGGGACAAATATTATTTGAATTGCTCAACTCATTAATGAGGAGCTTAATAGAATGTTATCGTAGTAAGTATATATATAAATATATACATTTTCTAATGTCTAGAATTCCAACGTAAAGCCCTTTTAGCGACTTCATAATATTTGAAGGTGAAAGAAGTTTCAATTCAATGAAATGCTTTTGAAAAGCTATTTCAAGGCCACGATATAGTGCTTGAGGGTGGTGCATGCTTAAGCCATGTGCAAGCCAAGTATTACCATGATTGGCATCGTGGCTATCTCCACAATTTGTGGAAGTGATAAATGATTGCTTTTAACCGTTCTAAAACTAATCTTGAATTCATTCTTGCTCGGGTATTATGGAAGAGGTATTCGAATTCAAAGGGGAGATGTAACCCGAGGAAGGTGGCAAAAATCAGGTCACTATTTTTTGTAATACATTTTCTTACCTCATTATGATGGTGGTTTTCTCACACACGGGAAGGCAGCATAACCAACCGGCTTTATCTGTTCTTGGGGGGAAAAAGGAGGAGGAAAAACCGTTATGGGGGGATAACTCAGGAGTCAGGACGGGCAAGAGAGAACGGGGAATGGAATGGGCAAGAGAGAACAGGGAATGGAACGGGTAAGAAAGAACAAGGAAAGGAATGGGCGAAAAGATGGCATGCAAAGACTTCATTCAGGTAGAATGAAAGTTGGAAGAACGTCGTCTTTCATTGTTTCCGATCTAGTCTTGTAAGTATCAACTGTGTCGAGCCTTTCATAGAAAGTTTACTGTCTTAAGCTTCATAGAAAATTCCTTATTGTAGAGGCTTGAGGATGATAAGGCCAAGTCTCATTGTGCTACATATTTACTATGTTCAAACTAAGGCCATACGAGCAAGCTATCTGTTAATGCATTCTTTGAGCTATACCGTATTACATTCTTTACTGTGGTTACGCTGGAGGCTTGAGGCCGAGCTTTAATACTTATACCAAGCACTCTTGCTAAAGACTCGTGGTCTCGAAGGCCAACTTTATTGTAATGTATATTATGCTATGTTTGTGGCTCTAGGCCACGAAAGGCCGAGCTTTACACATTGGAACCCATATGGTAACCGTGGTTCGAGACCATCATGACCGAGCCCATGCTTAAACCCCAATGTTTACATACGTCGACTAACAACGCAGCATGGATAAAAACAGGGTTAAGACTCACATAATGAGTCGATCTTGAGGTACTCAAGGCATAAGAAGTGTCGGGCAATAACGTTATTACTTATGAAAACCGAGTGTGGGTAAATAAGGGTTATAGAAAAATAACCGTAACGGAGATAGTGTATATCATCCAAAGCTCATAAGGATAATTAGAGCTATTCACCATTATGAAGCCGTTCTTGTTTTTGGGCTAAGGGAAGGTATGCCTAGAGTAATTAGAATACGATTCTAGCTTGCATGATAGATTATATTGAAAGTTGTGAGCCATGAAAGACCTAGGGTGGTGCATTGGGTCGTTTTATGATATTTATTGTTAGTGGAACGAGGTGATGTGGAGTCACTAGTTCCTCATTACGGAAGTAACCCATTGATTCATAAACCAACTTCTAATGAGACTCGAGTGTCCAAGCATGGATGATGAAACGAATTCGTTCCACTTTTATCAAAAGTATGAGAGAAAGGTCAATTTGAATTTACTGTGGGACATGACAGCTTATAAGTCGAGTCAGGGTGGTGGACATACAAGGACATTGTACCAGATACTTGATGGTTAATCTAAGGGATCCTAATATCTAACTTTGAGCTTTTTGGAATGATAGTATTCTTTTAGATATTATATTGGTGAGGGAATACCTCAAACATTATGCTTATTCATGTTACATGATATCTAAACTTGAGCTTGATGCCATGTGGTCTAGGAAAGACTGAAAGAACTTGTTCTTATGTTTTGTTATGCTTGTGTTTACCTTTGGGAACCAAGGAAGTTGTTATTTCCAAGTATTGGGTTAAGAGAGGCTAAACCCTAGTTTGGAATAAGGAGGATATAGGAAATACCTTGAATACCATGTATAATCATGTTACGTAAAATGTGAATTCAAGTAATGCCAAGTGGTCTAGGAAAGGCTAGAAGTATTTGTTCTTATATTTTGCGTTAAATAAGCTATTACCTTTGGAAAGTGTGGATGTTTGATATTTTTCCATGTATTGGGTTAGAGAAGCTAAACCTTAGTATTGAAACGTGGAAGCTATAGCAAATCTATAACTTTTATGTCGGATATGACATTGTACATATATAATTGATTGACAGTGAAAGGTCGAGAAAACCAAGAACAAGACTAGAAGAGTCTTTATAATACCCTAAGAGATTCTATGATAATGTCGAGACTCGATTTAATGCATCAAGATGTTGGGTACTGAATCTTGAGAGTAAAATGACAGGAAGTCATAAACCCTAGATATTGCAAGATTGCAATAAGGGACTTATAAAAAAAAGGTATGAAATACCTAAATCCTTACATTACATGTGTATCCTGGATTAAGGATTAGTTCTAAGTCAAATTGGCTAGAATGGATTATCTATACCGACTAGTTTGTGTCTAAAGTACCAAGTAAAGTAAGTAAAATTATAGGATGAGATAAATTCTAAGATGAGTTAGGAGTGTGGGTCTAGATGGCATGATCAATTAGGATGATCATACTTAGCTAGAAGGGTTCTAGAGTTGTCTGGTCGATTGAGTTTTGTAGGACACATCAACAGGACTCAGATGGAGAAACTTGTTAGTTCCTTATATCTATACCCTTCGAGAAGGGACGGGTTTCTTCAGTAGAAGAAACATGGGAAACCAGTAGGTCTTTGGTTGGGAGGATAAACACTCGGATGATGCTCTCCATCTATTGTAGAAGACTCACCGAGGCTCGTGAAGATAGTTAATCATATTCCAGATGCAGTCAACTCCTTGGTATGGCTTTTGACGGTCAAAGTTATGAGGTAAAACTATTCTTTTGTCAATTGTATTTTATGCAATATAATAGAAAAGTGTAAGAACTTCTCTTTGATTCTAGTTGTGATTATATATGATTTCAAGTTTGAAATTAACTAGAAATGTTGTACTCAATTTCTTGTGCTTATGCAAATGTTATCTTAAAAAAAAATTAATAATTCTCTCTTATGTTACTAAGTTCATTTACCCTCTAGTAAATTCTTGTGTTTACTCGAGTATTAAGAGGAGGGATGATGCCACCTAATCCTAAATCTCTTAACTTGCATACTCAGCAAATATCATCATTAACCATATTGAGGGATTAGAGATATAACAAGGAATATGATATATTATCCACACCCATGTCCCTTTATAGTCTAGTTCTCATACCTTCATCCCTCTATTCTATCCAACCTCTTTTCTTTTTCCCACCAATCAATATTCCTTCACCTGAATTTTCTTGTCTACTCATCCAACCCCCCCTCTCTCTCTCTCCTCCTTTTAACCATTGTCATGTCCCTTTAAGAAAGTGTTTTACATCCTACCCCTATGTGTCACCCTCTCAACCCTTACCCTTCACTTATCTTACTTGATCCTCTCTTACCACTATTGTCACTCTCTCTCCTATCCTACCATTAAACTCACAAACCTTGACACACTCTTATCATAACATGTTCAAAAATTAACATCTCTTACCCTCAACATCCCAACCTATGCCCCTAACTCTACCATTTACCATCTAGTTTTGAAAAATGCCAATAATGTAATGCTAACTATCTACTCTCCCATCATCTTATACCATGGGGTATGGAACCTTAAACCTCCTCTACAACATTATATATTTCATTATGATAAATCATCCACAAGAACCATAGTTTTTCATGCTAAACATTGAAATACATGTATAATTGGATAAGTGATCCTAAGATACACATTCAATCCCTTATAGATCAATGTGTGTATTATTACTTTGATGACCAATTCATATCTAAACTTTTTCTCTATTCATTAAGGAAAAAAACTTAAAATGGTTCTACTCTTTATCTACCTATTTTGCGTGTTCCTTCCTCTATCTCACTTATCTTTTCACATGGAACATATTCAAGTCAAAATAAGATTGTAGGCTAGTTTCATAAATGTAATAAATTATAATCAAGGTACAAATGAGAAGGTGGTGAATTTTATCTTCTATTATTAATGCCATCTTTCATGGATCTCCTATCTTCTTCTCGACTATAATCAAGAGAGTATTTATTAAGAATATTTTCCCAAAGCTTAACAATCAAAATATCTTGCACAAATATCCAACTTTTATAACACTTTTTACCACCTTTTATGATTATACATAGGTGATAGATTACCTTAAGCTTATCTCTTTGACCTCGATGCCTCTATTTTTTAACCCCGTCATCTTCTCAAGAAACCAATAGTTATACAAACAAGAGTACCAATAACTTATAATTTTCTCCTTAGTCCAACCTTAACAATTAACTAAACTAGCCAAATTTTCCTTACTCCTCTTCGTCATCTAAACTTACTCTCTCCATTCACAAGACAACTCTAATTGGATGAAGCTAGAAAAAATCCTAGTTTCATGTTTCACAAGTTTCTTCAAATAACCTTATCTAACTTCATCCTATCCAACCCTTGAACCCCAACCTCTTTGTATTTAACCAAATTCACCAATTCTTTTAGTATATAGACCTATTGTGCTATGAAACATGCCTTACTATTATCCTCTCCTTTTTGTTTTTCTTAATTAGCTCTTTGAAATTCCTTATCACCAAATCATGTTCCCTTTTACCTAAATATTATTTTTTCATTTGAACACTTTCATAAGATTCTCCTAGGATATACTTCTATTAATCCAACCATAGTAATTACTTAAGTTATTTTTCTTTTTCTCTTTTTCTTAAGTTTCTAAATGGAAGATTTTTCTTGACTTTTTCATCTTTTTCTCCTTTGTATTATTCTCCAATTTCTCTTTTTTCAATGAGGATTCTCCTATTCTACATTCATTTTCTAATTTTGTTTTGTTTGATCCTCTACTTTAGTTACCCATTACTACTTTAGCATTCTAGGTTAGATTTAGATTAGACAATTATTCAATTTCTAATCAATATTGCCAACACATTGATATAGAATTATTAAATTTGGGACAAGTATTAATATCATGTGATTTATTACCACAAAAATAACATGTGGATTTTCCTCCTTTTTTTCTTTAACATTCATAAGCATAATGTCCTAGTTTACTATAGTATAATATTTTGGCCTTTTGGTCCTTCTTTCTCCAATACATCAATTATTATCATGGTAGCCTCCTCTACCACCTCCTTCTCAATAGTTATCATAGTGAATCATGGAAGGCCATATATCTTGAATTTGTGGTGCCATATAGTGTATATTGTTAGGTGGTCTTATCCTTTCTCTCAATTGAAGTTCCCACTAGCCATGTGCCAAATAAACATTGAATACTCTTATAGCTAAACCCTATGTTCTATCCATACCCATATCCAAAAATATATTTATCTTCTTCATGAAGTAACATTGGACACCTACTTGTGTCATGTTTAGCCCACTTTATAGTTTACAATATATACTTACAATATTTCTAGGGATTTTCCAAGTTGCCCTCTTAGTATGGTAGCCCTCTTCATGCCTTTGATTATCAAACATTCATTCCTTAGATGTTCTTCCCTACTGAAACTTTTAAACCAAATTTTACTTCTTTTAGGTGCCATAGAAGTCTCATCGTTTTTAACTTTTCTTTATAGCTTCTTACTTCAACATTGTGTTGTCCAACTCTAATTAAAATTATCAATTTCATCCTTTCCAACTAAATCATTATCTCTTATCTTTGACTAGGATTATATTTTGATGATCAATTTTATTGCATCCTTATACGAAGAGGAAATCTTCTCTTCTGCTATAATGTGAGAGGTTAACCCTGACATAAAACACTCAATTCATTTATTTTGTGTCAAGGTTTCTTCAAGCTTTTTAACCACACTTTTAAATCACTGCTCATAATATTTTACTAACTCCTAATTAGTTTTGTCAACTTCCATATTTTATTTATATTTTTTGTGCATACATTAGGTGAATGGAAATGGGTTAGGGATCATTGATGGTGGTGTGTCTATTGCTAGAAGAAAAAATAGCAAGGGAAATAACATGGAAGATATTCAAGGTTTAGAGATTGGTTCTACCACATACCTTATACCTTTTGGTATGATGGTATGAGTAATTCTACAAGTATGGGTTCCACAAGGAGGAAGGGAAATGGGAAGTGGGTTGGGGAAAGAGTATATAAAATATAAAATCTTAATATTTTGAGACAAAGGAAAAACAAATCCTCAAACTAGGAATTAAGGATGGTGAATACTCAATGTTAAAGGAGAGAAAGCATGGAAAAGTGCAAATGAAGAATAATTAAGGTTCATGGATTAGTCTTATAGCTTAAGAAGTACATGACTACATGGAGACCTAAATTCCTAGGGCCAAAGACAAAGTAGGGAGTGGAAGCATTGGTAAAGCCATGATAAAGTACCTAGGTAATGAGAAGTCTAAAAGACAAATAATCAAAGGTCTCAAACAAAAATGTAAATGTTGGGTTTCAAGGAATGGAGGGAAAGAATACGAGAGGAAACCTATAAACCCAATAAAGGCTACAAATAGACACAATCACCCCTAAAACTTCAAAATTTCTATAGTTTAAGATATTTAGGCATGTAACAAGTATAACAAAAGACAAAACATTACAACACAAACAATTTTTAATAAGGGGGTCTATTGAAGGAATTCTTATATTTGTTATAGATGGTGGCTAAAACATGATTCTATTAAGAAAGGAAACACTTGACTCAAATAAATTTGTACTTACTAATATAGACCCCAACATCACCTAGAAAGGGGCAAGACAAAGATATCACATAATAGCTATAGGGGCATTTTTTTATATCAAATATCATTGAGGGATTCTATAGGCAACAAAATCAAACTTAAAAAGAATTAGAATCACATTAGCGTCCTTTTAGTAAGAATGATATGCAAGATAGAGGCTCAAAAGGACAAACATCAACAAAGGGTTCCTTGGTTTTGATCTAAAATTAGAGATATTATTGCAAGGCATAGAGAAGTGGAAACTTTATTAGAGACTACTCATAAAAATTCTAGGATAAGCAAACCAACATAAGAACCTATATGTTAAGGTTTATCATGATTACAACTTTTCAAAATAACTTCATACAAGAAATTAATCTTCTTGAATTAACAAGGCCTTGGACTAATCAATGGAAAAATGTGTATGCAAGTGAGTTCATTTCCTCATGAAATCAACTAAACTAATAATTAGAAGTAGGAATTGCAACAATCTTAGAGATAAATTTCATTGCAATATGACAAATAACACATACTCAAAGGTTCTTAACAAGTCTAATAATTGTTCTAAAGGACATATTTAAAACCAAAAGTAATTGACAACTTTTCACTATGATGACAGTGAAATAATTTTTTCCCCTCCCTTTCCACACCACCAAGTGTCTTGCATCTCAAAAATGCCTTGCTGCCTTCATCTCCCAAGCCAATTTCTCCAACTTTGCATAGATTTATTGTGACCTACTACACAAGAAGCACGTATCATTTTATGGCCTTCAATCCAACTACATCCAAGGAGATTTTTAATTCCTTATCTTTCTTCAATCTCCTTATCATTTGCTCGCATGACCTGCCCACTTCTGCATAAATGTTTAAGAGAAAAGCATTAAGAAAGATCCAAATAAAAAAATAACATTGCTGTAAATACTCCTAAGCCTATATTCATATGAGATCTGCAGGCAACAGGAAAATAGATCCACACACCCATCCCAAGTTTAACTGGCATCTCCTTTCTTCAAAATAACTAGTACAAACAAGCAGGTCAAGCACACGCAATGATCAATTGTAAATGTAATGCAGTAAAGGTTACCTATGTGATTGAAGTATGTACAACTCACATTTACTAAACCTGTATGGCTGCATACACATATACCACAAGAAAAGTTATAGTGTCAGGATATGTTCCAAAGTGCTTTTCATTAATTACAATATTTTAAAAGCATCTGCAAAATCCATTTTGTGCATATCCCACAAACATTACATTCCCTGAGACTACATTTCTTTGAAGCATTTTTGTCAAACAGTTTACCCTTCCGCATTTTCCATATTTTTCTACTCGAGCATTTCCAGCAATAATATCTGACCAAAATCCCCCTTCCATTAAGCTTTATACATATCACAAAATCCCTCTGTCCTTTATCCTTTGATTGATTGCATACCTTGTTTCAAAGCTCCCATTTTAGCACAAGCAGGGAGGATGCTGGCAAAGGTTGCGGATTCTGGCTTTACACCTGCCAACTGCATTTGCTTGAAGGTTTCTGAAGCCTTTTCAACAAATCCCTTTTGCGTATATCCTGCAATCATAGCATTCCTTGAGACCACATTTCTTTGGGGTAATCTGTCAAACAGTTTACATACCCTGTCTATGCTTCCACATTTTGCATACATGTCCACCAGGGCAGTTGCAGCTACATCTGACAAAATTGCTTTCCATTATCCTGTGGTGGACGTCCATACACCGTTCCAAAGCTCCCATTTTGGCACAGGCAGGGAGGATGACCACAAATATTGAAGAGTTCGGATTTACACTTGCTGATTACATTCGATTGAAAGTTTCAAAATCCTTTTCAACAAATACATTTTGTGCATATCCTGCAATCGTAGCATTCAATGAAACCACGTTTCTGAGTATCCTGTCAAACAGTTCACGTCCCTCGTCTATGCTTTCATATTTTGCATAGATGTCTACGAGAAAATTTCCCGCAGTAATGATGGACGTCCATACCCTGTTCTGAAGCTCCCATTTTGGTACAGGCCGCAAGTATGCAAATTAAATCTGTTCAGGTCGGAACCCCTATTTGTTGCATACGGTGATAACACGGGCGGGAAAAAACAATTTTAAAAAATCAACTTTGCGCGGGATTAACACCTAACGGGAACGGTGATTAGAAACGGTGAACGGAATGGATTATGGGGCCCACACCAGCCACCTAAGCAGTCAACGCTTAGAGTGTGCTGGTTAAGCCACCCGTCTGGCAGATGTAATTGATTGTAGATAATGGAATATGAAGTCAATACAATTGATTGAATTGCCTCAAGTTTTAGTGTCATTTAAAATTGAATTGTTTAGCTGCAATTTTCAACAGTCTGGTAAGGTTCTTGAAAATTAACTGCACCAACTCTAGAGTTAAAGGGGATCTAGCTAGGCATTGAACCTCAATTTGATAGTCATGCTTGTATGTCATACAAAAATTTGTTGACGGTCTGGTTATTTAATTGATGTTTGTAAAATGTATTGTCCCAAAAAAAAACCAATTTATTTTAATTAATAAAATAAAAGAATTTTAAGAATTTTAAATTTTTTTATTTATATAATTTTTTTTTTTTTTTATTATTATTATTATTTTTTCATCGGTGAAGGCAGGGATGTACCCTGCAAATTTTATTTGATCTCTTAAAAACATTACATCCAGTTTGACACCCATGAGAAATCTTTCCCCCAAAAGACACCATTCCTAAACAATCATCTACCCAACATACACTCCCTTTTCTTCAATCATAACAACTCAAGATTTTCAAACAAAACAAAACTCTGCTACAAACTTTCAGCTATTTCTTTCTCTTGCCATGGAAGCATATAAGCATGTTGAAAGCCACTTCCCATTTCTTCTTCTTTTTCCTTTCTACCTTATGCCAAACTTCCTCCTGCTCGTCTGACCATGTGGGCTCGCCAAAATCCTCATCTGGAATCTTCATGTCATCTGAATGTGCCATGCTCAAACACTCAGATCGACCCCCCTTTACCACTCTTGGAAAGCTACCCTATTCTACGAATCTTATATAAAATTTGATCTTTAATAAAATTTTGTAATTAGTTTTCTTATTATTTATAATTTAATTAACATAGCTATTTTTAATATGAATTATCATTTGTAAAAGGTTACTAAACAATTAAAAAAATATTTTAATTTATAAATCTTGAAGATATAATTGTTTATATTTAAACTAAAACTAACTTGTCAAAAGAGTGGAAGTGTTTTTTCTTATTTTTTTTCAATTGAGATACCCAAAAACAAAAATGCATTAAACATAAAATAAACAAACAATGTAAAAGGTGAAGAACTCTTCTTGATTTTGTATTCTTCCATTATTTGATACACTTCATTCCAAATTACATCATTAAGCTAGGGCGATTTAAAGATATGATACTCTCATTGATGCGTCTAATGCACATTCAAAACCAACTTTGACGTTCTAATATTTTCGATGAAATTTTATTTTGAAAATTTTGTTTCACAATCAATAGTACTTGTAGGAATAGTAAGCACAACTTGCCATAACTTCGTCATATGGGGATAGTTTTTATGTCAATATTTTGTGTTATGAAAGACTAACCATGCATATTTCATCTTGAAACTCTCACAACTCAAATGCAATGAATCAATAAAAGAGTTTTTTAACTACTTTTTACAACTACTAAATTGAATTATGTATACACATTCATTTGACATTATTTAAAATAATATGTTGTAAATATTGAAGAAACTTAACAAATTACAATCCAATGACTAATCCTTCTTAATTATCTCTAGAATCATAAAGTACTCTGAGACTAGGTGCATATAAAAAAATGAAAGTAAAATTATAAATCAAAGATTACTTTTAAAATATATAGACAAGACAAAAGTCTTAAAGTTGCTAATACAATTAATAATTAATTTTTAATTTAATATACTCAAAATTCTTAAAAGTATTTAAAATATATATATATAATCTAAATTAAATATTTACCTATTGTAACATACATTTTTTAGCTAAAAATATTTTAAAAATATTAACAATCTTATTCACTTATTATTTGAGACAATCAATTCTAATATTTATAAAATTCTAATATATTTATATGTACTAAAAAATAATAATTCAGTAATGATAGGTATTCTTTTATACATCAAAGATGGATAATAGGTATACTTTGAATTGTTTAAATGCATGAAGTGGACTAGACAAAATAAAAAAATATGCAAATAACTTCTCACCTACAAAATAGCCACAAAAATATTGAACATTTTTGTCTTTTCTATGAACCTCACATTTGGAGTCTCATAGGTGATGTTTATCCATAAAAATAAAGTTGGGTGTTCTAAACCCTTACTCTTATGGAGGCACAAGTGTTTGGTGCACTTAGTAAAGTATTAAGAATATTTGTTGGTTTATTGTGATCATTTAATAATCTTTTAAATTTATGTATGTTTAATGTATATAAAATATTAACTAGCATATATATCTTTACAAATAGGTATATAAAAACATCGAGAGATGTTCATATCATAGATTTTTTAGAGTATATTTAATTATATATATATATATAAGAGGGGTAAAAACTTTATTAGAAACTCAAGGAAAAGTGCAACAACAACCAAAAGAAAACAAGGATTTCCTAGAGGAACCCCAAAAGGGCCCAATTACATATTTTTGTCATCCATAATAACCTTTTCCAAATTCCTCACATAGTCTGGAGGCAGAAGGCCCCAATCTCCCACATCCCACCTATCCTCTTGCTTAGAGGCCCATTTAGCCAAACAATCAACCACTTTGTTCCACTCCCTAGGAATATGCCAAAACAAGATATAATCCAACGAATTGCACAATCTCAAAAATTGTCTAATTGGAGAAGCTAGTGGCAAACTAGCTCCCTCCAGCCTTTTGTTATTCAACATATCGACAACAATTTATGAATTAGATTCACATATAATTGAACCTCCAACCAAGAAAATAACCTCTCTCCAAAGCATAAAGGATAGCCAATGCCTCCATTAGATTATTATTTTGTTGCCCCTTATAAACAGAGAAGAAAAGCACACTATCACCAACACTATTACGCCCAATACCACCAACCCAACATGGCTAGGATTCCCTCAAGAAGAACCATCAGTGTTTACCTTTAGAACACCAGGAGGAGGAGGGGTCCACTTCCCTTCACATTGAATTCTCTTCTTAGTACGATGACGACCCCAGACTACTACCAGAGAAACTGGACTCCCCCCCAACCAGGTTCAAATTCCTTATGATAGCTTCATCACCAGGAACCACAGTATCAGACATGTCACATTTAGCAAAAATAGTTTCCTAAACCTTGTTGAGGATCTTAAGTGCTATGCCACAACAAATTGTACACCTTGAAAAATCCTCTTGTTTCTTTCCAACCAAAGCTTCCAAATAATAAGGGAAGGGCCAAGGAACTAGGAAAACTTAAGAAAAGATGTCTGAGTAGGCAGCCTTCCCATACTACTCCAAAATTCAACCAAAGAAATGGCATGAACACAAACATGCTTCCAATCTCCCTATCAGCAGTGCCAAATTGCCCTAGCAAAGTGGCATAAGAAGAAAAGATGGGAGGAGCTTTCCTCATTGTTATTACAAAGAACACAAAGAGAGGGACCATGAAAGCCTCTCTTTTGTAAATTATCCCAAGTGAGACATCTATTTTGCACAACTAGCCATAAGAAAAAGTTGCATTTGGGCCAAGATAATTTACTCCAAACCTGCTTCCACCTAGGCACCTCTTGCTTCCACCTAGGCACCTCCTGCTTCCCAAACATCTATCTGTCCAGCTCAAGGTAGCCTGAGGCCATCGTAAAAGTACCCTTTAGAGAAGGACCCCAAGCCTAAGTATCCCTCCCAAAAAGGGAACTACACAATCTATCAACCAAAATCTTAGCGAGCTCATGCCGATCCTCGTCAGTGCCCCCCGACAACCACTCCTACGAATCCTTCCAATGCACCACCTCCACATGATCCAAAACCTGCACATTTAAAATCACACACCTTACTCCATCTTGCCTCAAGAAAAATATTGCAAAGGGGCAAAAGATGAGGGTACATAGCCACAATGGGGGATGCCCATCCCACAAATCATGCCAAAAGAGAGTATTTGAACCACTATTACAAATCCAAAAGAGGCCCTGCTTAATAAGATTTTCCCCTCGTTTGAGAGTCTCCCAAATCATAGATCCCCTCCCCAAAAAGCCAAAGCGAGGCACATCCTTAGCACACACCCCCCGGAGATACTTAACTGTAAGAATCTTAGCCCAATCCTGATCTTAGCTAGTTCACCACCTCTAGTATAATTTAGTCGCTAAGACTTGACCAATCAAACCTATCGACTTTAGGCCAAGACCACCCTCCTACTTCGGCCTACAAATGGAATCCCACTTGAAGAGGCTCCATTTTGAAGAAGACAAATTCTTAGACCAAAGAAATTGATGAGATAAGGCATCAAACTCCTTAACAAAGCACTTGGGGGAAACCTACACAAAACATCTATAAATAAGGAGAGCTTGTATCACTGACTTCAAAAGAGTCACACACCCAGCCATTGAGAGCCAGCGACAAGTCTAATGACCAAACCGCTTGCGAAACTTCTCCAACACATCCTTCCAAAGATCTCTAAATTGAGAGCCCACCGAGATGGGAATCCCAAGATAAGAAAAGGGGAGCAATCCAATCTGAAACCTAAGAATCTAGGCAATCCTATTCTGGATGAGCTGGGAAGTGTTAAAGAAGAAGATGGAGGACTTATCCTCATTAATCTTTTGTCCAGAGACATCCAGATAAATATCCAAAGTTTTCCTTAAATTCATAGCCTCCTGAATTTTGGCCATGCCCATCAAAGCAGTATCATCCACAAATTGTAAATGAGAATAGGGACGCATCCTACCACCCCAACACTAACCCTGGATCAAACCTTTCCTAACACGAGACTTGATAAATCTTCCCAACCCCTCAACCATAATGATAAAAAGAGGGTCGCCTTGCTAAAGGCCTCTGGAAGCACCAAACAACTCTAAAGGTTCACCATTAATAAGCACCGAAAAGGAGGAGGAAGTGACACAACTCATGACCCACTCAATCCACTCCCTATCCAAACCAAAAGCCTAAAGTACCTTTTGTAAGAATGCCCTATCATAAGCATTTTCCATATCCAATTTGATGAGCATGGCTTTCTCCTTCAAATTTTGCATAGAATGGATGGCCTTTGAAGCAATCACAATCCCATCCAAGATTTGCTTCCTAGTAACAAAACCACCTTGCTCAATAGAGATCAGAGAGTCAAGCCACGACTTAAGTTTTTATGTAATTAGTTTAGTGATGATCTTGTAAACCACATTACATAAAGCAATGGGTCGGAACTGATCTAGAGAATTAGCGCCCTCCCTCTTAGGAATAAGAGCCAAGAAAGAAGAGTTCATGGCCAGAAGCATTTTCTTATTACATTGCAACTCTTGAACCAGTTCAAGTAGATCCAATTTAATAATTTCCCAAAACTCCTAAAAGAATTCAATAGGAAATCCATCTAGGCTAGGAGCTTTACCTTTTTTCATTTGAAACACAACCTCCTCTAGCTCAGACAACAAAATAGAGCGCATAAGAGTAGAATTCATCTCAATTGACTTTTGTTTCCAATAAATCTCCTCCCTCAGCTCCCACTCCTCAAGCTCCTTAACTGCACTTGACTCTTTCATGATTAGATCATCAATAAGACCATAATCATGGATCTGATAGGTGATAACATCTAAACCAGTCTGGGTTGACAATTTGTTGTGATGAAGATTACCAAAACATTGCTTGCTCCACTTTTTGGGCTTATAATTCACAAAGTGTAATCTTTTAGCGAAAGAATACATAGCCCTACCATGAGCAGGCTTCCCCAATCACCACTACTCAGCCATGAGGTCATGAAGAGAGGAGTCCCACAACCACATAAGCTGAAATTTGAAAGATAGGTTCTTTGGAACTCTAAAAATAGTAGCAGAAAACTTTATTGGCTAGTGATTTGACCCTTTCCAATCCAGAATCTCCGAGAAGGTAGATCGCCTATCCACCATTCAAAAATAGGAAACCAAGAAGCAATCCAACCTCTCAGAAATAGCACTCTCCCCACATCTTTTGTTGTTCCAAGTGAATACACCATTGCTCGACTTTACATCAATCAAGTTCAAAAGCTTAATATTATTCTCGAGGAGGCAAGCGGCTTGGTCAAGCCTAGAAACCCCACCATGTTTCTCCTCGAGACAAGAGACAACATTAAAATCCCCCGCTACAATCCATGGAAATAGGGGAGCCATAGATCTGATATATCTAACATGAGCCCACAATAGAACTTTACCAGAGAGATCGGTGGGGGCATACACATTAGTGAAAAGACAAGTTTCTCCTAACTCCAAGCAAGAGGCAACCATAGACAAAGCCAAACAACTAGACCACCACTAAGGAGGAACAATCTTCCTTGGATCCCAAAGACAAGCCACCCCACCAAAGTTACCAAGATCCCCCACATACTGACACAAACCACGAACCCAAATACAAGGCGCTCTACTCATCATACCATCCACAGATAACTTAGTTTCCTAAAGGAAAACCATATCAGGACCATGCTTACCAATCATTTCCCAAATAACCTTTTGTCGAGGGATGTTATTCAAACCCCTCACATTCCATGAGAGAACAATCATTTATGGGATTGGGAGAAGTGGGAATCAATGGTTTTCACCAATCTCGAATCCACCAAATTTTTGCCAAGCAACTTTACTTGTTCCAAGTCCTTCTTACAACCCGCCTTAGAAGACTTCTCTGGAGGACCCTTCTTCAAGGGCTTCTGTTGTAAACCCAAAATAGGCACAATCCCGCTACTTTTCCTAGCATCCAAACTGTCCTTAGATTGAGAGGAAACATGAACCTTCACAACATCAACCCCATTCAAACCCACTAATCCACTCTAATCTAAACCAACTAGAATCTGAGACGCACCATCCATGACCATCAAGTCAGCCTATGCATCTCCCAAAGGCAAGTGTTGAAGATCAGTCCCTTTGTCCCTAGATAATTCTACTCCCACTGACTCTCCAGCAGACGAAAGCACAACAAGACACCCCTCCTCCTAGGAAAAGTCATCTAGAACCTCAAATCGATTGGAAACTCCATCAGATTGTTTGTCCTACAAAGTTCTCTTTAATCATCTCCCTTTATTGTGGGACTTAGCCGGGATGAAACCCTCCTTGTCTGCCACCCCTTCCACCATAGAAGCCTTCCCCTTATCAGTCTTAGTGATCGGATTGGAATTAGAACTGCCAACCACCTGAGTAAACCGATGGCACCTCCTTTGCAAATGCCCATACTCATGACATAAATGACATATGAATGAGAGGGTTTCGTAGTCTAGCTGTTGAATCCAAGAGACAAAACCTAGACACATCTCCACAAAGTCTAGCAAAGGATTATTCAAATCAATTTCCACACAAATACGAGCATAAGTTAGTATCTTTTGATCCAAGGTTTGTTGAGCCGGTCCAATAGGCTTACCCAAGAGGAGAGGGATCATATGAAGGATATTGCTATGCCAACATTTCAAAGGAAGCCATGGAAGGCGAACCTAGACGGGAACCCTTGAGAGAAGTTTCTCAACTACATTAAAACCTACATGTCAGGGCTTCATATGAACAACCCAACTTGATTGAAAAAATAGGGTCCACCTTCAAAAGCCCCATTCCTATCTACCATACATGAAAACACAACTATAAAATAACTATTTGCCACCACTTTAATTTCCATGTTACCTTGAGGGTTCCACACCTTCCTAACCCATGATTCCAAAATAGACAAAGAGAGACAGATTCCCAAGAACTTACATATTAGCACATGATTGCTCCAATAAGCAACATCCTCCGCAACAGACTGAGGTTGAATCACCAAAACAGGGCGCACCTCGCACCTCTCTAGACAGCCGTTCACTTTCTTAATTTTAGAAATGCTCTTCGGCATAGAAGAGTCTTCACCACTCGAAGCTTTATCCTGATGCGCTTTTGCTTTAGCATGCATAAGAGAGGAAGGATCCGCCTGATCCAAGCTTCCAAACATCATTGAATTCGGGGAAACACCCCGTTGTTCCATCGCTGAGGTAGAAAAAGCTCAAAAACCACCGCAAAAACAAGGAAAAACACCAACCCAAGCCCCCGATAACAAGAGACCAACCCAGGAATAAAGCAAATGCAAAATAAAGAAGCCCACACACAGCCCGCGCGGCCAAACAGAAGGACCGAGGCACAAAAAAGCAACAACAAAGGCCGCGAAGAACAAAGGAGACTGCCGGCTATGAACTCCGCCACACCCCCGACACACACCACCAAGAAACCCCCCACACGCGAACACCAACCAGACCAGAGCAAGAAAAAAACCAGCGCGACTAGGAGAAACCCTAGCCCGCGCAGCAGAGCGCATACCCATCCATTTTCTTCTCCATCTGCTATTCAGTAGCAATATTTAATATTTACTTAATATTTTATTTTTTAAATCAATTACCTCACAAACTCTACTAATCAAATAGTCAAAAAGGAATCCTCCACCACAGATGATTAGCTGAAACCATTTGGGATTTCCTGTCAACAAAATGCACAACAGAGTCATCACCTAATAGAGTTGCCAAAGTTTCCTCCTCTAGTCATGGTATCTAGTGGGCTTATGTTGATGTTAGAACATATATCTCAGCTGTTGTTATCACTTTGCTTAATTAGACAACACACAAATTTGTCTTGACATCTCAATGATTATGGAGAACAATGAGATGATGAATATGTGCAGCCATCACAATGAAACAAATTTCTCTACGAAAGCTTATATCAAGGAAATCACTTGGAGAATTTCTTTTTATCTCACAATTATGTTGTTCAAAGATGCATGCCTGATATATATTCTCTGGTTTTTCCTTGAATGGTTTATTTATTTCATTCAAGGGGTTGGCTTGAAACTCTTCTATTCTATAAATTATGCATGGCCTACTTTGTGCATGCTTTGAATTATCACTCATCCATGCAATTTATGAATCTATAACATTAATTATTGAGATCTAAATTAATTTCATCATTTGTCATTCTATCAAAGGTGAGTTGTAAGATAGAAAGTTAACAATGCATGCCTTGGGTTGCCAAGGCTAATATGTGTGTAACAGTTTTTTCTTGTTCTTCTATATGATTTGTGTTGAGAACTAATGTATTGATGAAACTCAAAATATATTGAGTCAGGTGAGACGATCGGCATTCAAAAATGGAGGCTTTACTAACAAAATGCAAGAGCATGGGCATCAAAGACAAGACACGTAAACTATTTAGCATAATGAAAAAATAATTACACGATCTAAAGATTGTTATGATAGCATGACATGCAAAAAATGGAATTCTTAAAAAGGCTTTAAAGTCAAAATTTTGGATGCTTCAAAGCATCCTCCCTATCTATACTAAATGGAAGGTTTGGATGAGGCATGGAAATCCATCTCTAGGTGAACAAAGGAATGTGAATTGTAAATTCAAACATAAATCAATATGCATGACATGCATATCGATGCCAAATTGTACAAGAAGATCAAAAATCATTTTCTTGTTGGAGTGGTGAAGACACTAAGAGGGGGGGTGAATCAGTGTCTTAGCTTAATTTTTTGCCTTTAACAAATTTGAAACAATACATGCTCTTAATACTTCAATGATTAAAAACACTCATGAATTGAATGCAATCATAAAATTGAAAAGAGAAATATTAAAGCAATTAAACACATAACATCATGATGTCAAGACAACAAGATTATAACACCGTTTTTGCCCTGAGTGGAAACCCTCATGGGGTAGAAAAACCACTTGAAAAATTTGCCTCACTGGCTTATTAAAATTTGAATATCACTAATTATGGGCTTCACTAGCGAAGGTCATTTTTGTCTCACTGACTTGACCTTATCATTTCATGTTTCAATCATATAGAAAAAAAAAATCAATATAGAGGGAACTTGCTCTGTTCACTGCATAACCATCATTTTCAAAAACCAATACATTAATATCCTGAAAACTCATAAATGGGAGTCTCCAAAATATTAGATGTATTTTTACAACTTATTTTGCATTATGATTTGAAATACTGTCTCAAAAGATAGTCTCTTGTTTCCACTTCAAAGAACAACTCATTACAGTGTCAAGTAACACTGTTTATATAATTCCTTTTAACTACCTTTTGAAATGCCTTTCAATTACAAACTACCCATGTACAACAACAGGTGAGAGAATGATCAAAATTGTTTCTTCAAGATACCCATATACAATGACAAGTAGGCAACACATTTTTTACTGCTTTTGTCAACAAAATTTGTTATGAACACATTGTCTCTTTACCCATTGTCGAGGATAAACCAAAGCCCCAAAAATACAGACAAGGTTTTAAAAAAAATAGGCATCATTAACCTTTGAAACAACAAATTCATTTCCTTAACAAATGCACAAACAAAGATTTTGATATTTTTGGAATCATTGTTCGCAGGAGACAGTTAATCAAAGATACCATGAATCTTAGCATACAACCGACATCATTAACAATGAAAGATTTAAAAAAACTGATAACTACTTGTCAGCAAAAGATAACTGGAGGATATTACCTAAAAATGCAACCTGAAAAACTACCTCTTCTTCACTAAATGATAGTCAAGCAATGTCTTGTCCAACAGATACCATCATCATCACTTGTAAACCCTAGCTCCTCAAGCATTTTTCACCTCAATGATAATCAACAATAATTTGTGTTTTTCACATGTAAACCCTACTTTGTATCAAACCCTAACTTATTTTCCATGTGATAAATAAACATGTGTTGATACCTTTGACATTTCCTTGTCAATAACATTGTTTCCTTTTGAAACACCTTTGCTGCTGATCAAAACATTAAGATTACCTTGCAAACCATCATATGCAAGTGTTTAAACCCGTGACCTCTATGCAAATGATTTAAGATTTATGAAACCCATGGCCTCTAAGAAGGTCCTTCATAATGTTGTGAATATGAAACACATGAAGTGCAAGAAATGTGAAATGCTCCCCTTGTAAGCCTTAAAAAGAATTTTATGGCTAAAAATCCTAGCATTAAAAACCAATAAAATACTCTTTTTATTTTTCCATAGAAACCACATTTGTGCTAATATATAGCCATGAAACCTTGCCCACATATTTGACAGAATGCCAAACAAAAATACCACCAAGGTCAACAAACTCCCCCTTTGGCATTGGTGTCAAATAAGCCAACACTGCACCTGTTTAAACAATAATCCTGAAACCTAAAAGCATGATAAAAAAATCAGTAATACTCCAATGATAGAAACTGATCATGTATATAAATATGAGTAATGTATAAGAGCTGAAACCATTTTTCATCAACAAGAAATTTCATCACAACTAAAAATTATGAAAGCAATTATTAACAAGGCAGACTCTGAATTATCAACACTGCTGCAACAACACAGTTGAAGATCTAAATCAAATTGCATCAAAGTTTGTCAAGAGATTGCTAAAGTTTCTAAATCAAATTGCATTAAAGTTTTTCAAGAGGTTGCTGAAGTTTTTTGAACTACAATCATAATTCTCCCCCTTTTGACATCAATGCCAAAGTCAAAGAAGGGAATAAATATCAAGAGATCACCAAACAACAACAAACAAAAGAAAAAAAATGCCAACCATGATACCAATGATAGATGAAAAATGCCTTTGTGTTGACCATAGAACCTAGGGGTAAAATAAATGTGCATTAATTCTCCCCCTTAAAGTATGCTAATAAAAGATTATTGAAGTGAGGTGAGAGAGAAGACTCCAAGTCTACCCCTTAGATGTTCAAATATGTCTTTTGTCAAAGGCTTGGTAAAAATAGTAGCTATCTGATAAGAACATCATTAGCAAGCACCTTTTCTCTGCGAAAATGATATTTAATGGCAATGTGCTTGGTACGTGAGTTCATAACAGGATTTTTAGAGATTTTAATTGCACTTACATGTTGTCACATAAAATAGGAACAGGTTTTGATACCTCAACTTGAATATCCTACAAAGTTTGTGTCATCCACAACACTTGTGTGCAACAAGTAGCTGCTGCAATATATTTTGCCTCAGTAGTAGACAATGAGACATACTCTTACTTCTTACTTTGCCAAGCAACAAGTCTACCACCCAAGAAATATGCTCCACCTGAAGTGTTTTTTCTATCATCAAGACAACCAGCCCAGTCAACATCAGTGTAAGCAAGCAGTGTGAAATTATTATGCCTGGGATACCAGAGATCATAATCAACTGTTCCATTGACATATCTAAAAATTTGTTTAACAATATTTAAATGAGTTTTCTTAGGTGCACATTGAAACCTTGCTACCAAACAAACAACATGCATTATATCTAATCTAGATGTTGTTAAGTAAAGCAAACTACCAATCATGGACTTGTATTGAGTTTGATCCACATCAGGTGAATCTTCATCCTTTCCAAGTTTCCAACCAATTTCCATTAGTGTACCTACAGGTTTGCTACCATTCATTTGAAATTTTATTAACATTTCCTTTGCATATTTAACTTGAGAAATAAAAATGTCCTTTGGAACCTGAGAAACTTGCAATCGTAAAAAGAATGAAAGTTACCCTATCATGGACATTTCAAACTCCTTTTTCATTACATCAGGAAATGAAAGAGATAGTTGCTCATCATTACTGCCAAAAATAATATCAACATAGACCACTACAACCAAAATATTGTCATTTTTAGTGATAAAATACAAATTCCTATCTACTCCACCTTTAGTGAATCCTTGGCTTTGCAAGAATTTGTCTAATTTGGAGTACCAAGCTCTATGAGCTTGTTTTAGACCGTACAAATCCTTTTTCAACCTGTATACATGATTTTCTTTGCTTGCACAAATAAAACCTTTTGGCTATTCCATATACACTTCTTCTTCAAGATCACCATTTAAGAAGGCATTTTAACATCCATCTGAAATACTTTAAAAAAATTATATACAAAATATTATGATTACTTCTAATCTAGCAACATGAGCAAAAGTTTCATCAAAGTCTATGCCTTCTACTTGGGAATACCATTTACAAACTAGTCTAGCCTTGTTTCTAGCTACATTTCCTTTTTCATCAAGTTTAATCGTGAACACCCATTTAGCTCCAATGATGTTTTTATCTTTTGGCCTTGGGACAAGTTTCCAAGTTTTATTCTTTTCTATTTGATTTAACTCCTCTTGCATATCTTGTATCGATAGATCATCTTGACTATCTTATGTATATGTTTTAGGTTCTAACTGTGAAACTAAACATATATGAACCTGATTTTTTGCTTGAGTAGCTTTCCTTCTATTTTGTATTCCTAAATCTAAATCACCAATTATATGTTCATGTGGCTGATTCTTTTCTAACAACTTCTTAGAAGGAGTATAAGCAAAAGTTTTAGAGGTTGTCTTAGGATTTTTAGGGATTACTAGAGTTTTAGGACTTACTGGAGTCCCTTGAGGTGCTTCATGGTCTGAACCTTCTTCTGATTCTTCTCTTATACCAGTTTCATTCAAAATATCATCTTCTCTTTACTGATCATGAGGTTGATGTTCAATCTGTTGCATATTCTCAACAACTTTGACATTAGAGCTTTCAATAATTATTTTTAATCTTTTATTGTAACTTTTATATGCCTTGTTGTGTGTAGAATAACCTAGAAATATTCCTTCATCACAACATGATTCAAAACTTCCTAGATTACTTTAATCTCTTTTAATATAGCACTTATTGCCAAAGATTTTGAAATAAGAAATATTTGCAGATTTACCATGCCAAAGTTCATAAGGTGTATACCTGGTTCTCACCCTTAATTGCACCCTATTCAAAATATATAAATTGTTGTATGAACAACTTCTTTCCAAATATGCATTTGACAAACCTGCATCATGAAGCATGGTTCTAGCCATCTCCTTAATTGTCCTGTTCTTTCTTTTTGCTGCCCCATTTTGTTGGGGCATTCTAGGAGTTGCATATTGTCTCTTTATGCCATGTTTCTCACAATATTTCAGAAATGTAGTAGAGGTATATTCACCTCCTTTGTCAGATCTTAGGAATTTTTGTTTTAGATTTGTTTCTCTTTCTACCATTCTCTTAAAAATCTTAAATATCCAAGGCCTCAAATTTATGCTTAAGAAAGGTGACCCAAGTTATTCTTGAATAGTCATCGATAAACAACATAAAGTATATTTATCTATTTAATGATCCGGTCCTTGTTGGACCACACAAATCAGTGTGAACTAATTGAAGAGGTTCTATAGATGAATGCTCTTTAGTTTTGTAAATGGTTTTTGTTTGTTTACCTTGTTGACATTCTTTACAAACATCATTTGCAGGTTTAGATATAGCACCTGCATGTTTCTTACATTCTTGTTCTTGTTGATTTTGACTAAATTCTCAAAATTAATATGCCCTAACCTTCTATTCCAAAGTTTACTTTCTTCTATTTGACTCATGAAGAACACATTATTTCTGCCATCATTTTCAGATCCATGCAAGTTGTAAATATTGCCTTTTGTTCTTAAACCAGAAGAAATTGTCTGCCCTTAATTTTTAAGAATCTTGTAGCCTTGTGAAGTAAACACCACTTTATATCCACTATCACAAATATGACTCACACTTAACAAGTTGTGAGTTAATACTTCCACAAAGTAAACTTCTTCTAAGGGAGTATTATTTTCTAAGAGAACAGTGCCCTTACCTGTGATTTGCACACAGTAGTCATCACCAAATTTTATTGAGCCTCCTGCACAATTTTCAAATGTTGTGAACTTGCTTATGTCCCCTGTCATATGATGGGAACAACCACTATCAATTACCCATATATCTTTTATTTTTACATGAAAGGCGGCTTCAACTATCATAACCTCAGCTTTCTTGTTGCCTTTTGGCATCCATACAAGTTTCATTTTTCTATCAAATTGTTTTGGATGGACATCAGTATCTGAATTGAAAAAAATGGCTATGTGTCCAAGCTTTTTACAGCTAAAACATCTCAAGCTGTTTAGAAAGTTAAAGATTTTACCATCCAAAAAGCTTGGTTTTCTTTTAGTCACAAATTTACAATCATTTGCCCTGTGACCATATTGATGACAATGAAAACAATAACCTGGGAAACTAAATGGAAGTTTTCTCTTGAAAGTCAGGGGCTTTTGAGTGTTATGAGAATCTGCACTAATAAGTTATTATATGAACATTGACCCCTTGTGAATCCAAGGCCTATCATATCCTTATGCCCCTTTTGTTTGCCTAACTTATCAAAAAGTTTATTGCTCTTATTACTCAGTTCAAGTTCTTTTCCAAGTTTTACAATTTTAGCTTCTAAAGATTTGCATTGATTCTCTTTATTTTCTAATTGAGTTTGAGTTACCTCCAACATTCTTTTATTTTCTTCTAGTTGCAACTTTGTTTCTGCAACTAAATGATCAAATTTGTTGATCTCCTTTTTAAGTTCTTTGATCTTTGACATAGCACATCTCAACTCACCTTCTAAATCAACTTCACCCTCTTCACTATTAGATTCATTTGAAACATTTTGAATCTTAACATCATGAGGAGTGACTCGAGTCATAAACAGAGTCTCTTCTTGCTCTTCTAAAGAGTCCTTAGATTGGCTATTAGAAATATCAACATATTTTGTGAGTAGGCTCTTCTTCTTTCTAAAATTGTTTTTTTCTTTTTGAGTTGTTAAAGTTGAAGAATTTCTTCTTGTAATGTTTTTTCTTGTGATCATCATCACTATCTGTGTTCTTGTTACGACATGGGGCTACATAATGCCCAACCTTTCCACAGTCAAAACACTTGAAGGGAAATTTTCCTTTGTATCTCCCTGAACCTCTTTTTAATTTACTGAAAAAAAAGGATTCATCTTCATTGTCTAATTCCAAATATGAGTTTATGTTAGATTCCCTTTTTGTTGTCTTAAAGGCTACCTCTTTGCTTGAGGAACCATCACTGTCGATTCTCATTTCATAGGCTGTAAATATTCCTTGCAACTCTGCTACAAAAAGGGTTGCTAGATCCCTTTTTTCAACAACTAAAACTTTTGAATCATATCTAGGAGTTAAAGTCCTAAGAATATTTTTGACAACAATTTGCTCATCTACAGTCTCTCCATCACCTCTCATTAAGCTCACAATTTCTTGAATTCTAAGAAAGTAATCTGCTACCTTCTCACCATCATTCATTTTTAATTCTTCAAATTTAGTTCTAAAGGTTTGAAGCCTTGCTTCCTTTACTTTATCATCACCTTCATAGATCTTTGACAATCTATCCCATTTTAGTTTTGAATTTTTACAATCCATTACTTTCACAAAAAATTCATTACTAAGAGCATAACAAATTGCATTTGTCGCTCTGGCATCATGACCAAAGGCCTTCTTTTCATCTTGTGTAGTAGGATTTGTTCCATTGTATTCAACTTTAACAGCTTCTAGAACATCAAATCCTAAAGAGGTCAAATAACGTTCCATTCTAAATTTCCAATAGACAAAGTTTGTGCCATCAAACAAGTGGTTTGTCCAGATTTTCCATAACAAACAACACTCCAATACCAGGAACCCTTAAGTTGATTAGACTTGTTTAATCAAGGGTTTGTCTTTGATACCACTTGTTGGAGTGGTGAATACACTGCCACAACCTAAATCAAGAACCAATCCAACACCACCACCAATGCACCTGCATAGACCATCATGACATTCCAAAGTCCCTAAAGCAAAAGAAACATCCATGACACCATGATCACCACCAAATGTACCAACAACTCAACCCAACCATGTCCCACATATATGCATAACATAGTCAATTGCATAGGTCTCATATCATGATTGTACCTGGTAATACCATCTCACCTCCTCAACATGTCATCAAAACTAGCAAACCAAGTGACTAAACCAAGCGACCAAAATAAAAATGCATCAACACTGAAATATCTATGGGCATAGACAACCCATGTACAATTCATAGGTGCAACAAGTAAGTATAGACTGCCTACAATATTACACAACTTATAGATACAAAATTGAAGAATACAAATCCAACCAAATATTGATAACCATGTCAAAAAGAGAATAATCTAAGATGTACAATTAAGCATACAATGAGTCCAACATCAAATCGTCTAGATCTAACAATCTATAAGCTCATAGTATCACCATAGTCAAAATAACCCATAAAAAACTCAAGATAGAATATCAAAAATTAAATCATCTCAAAACAACTCCAAACCTTATCCACTGTGTGGAGCTTTGAACAAGCTTTACGTCGACTATTCGAAGTCCAAAATTTGACTCTGTATGTACCCAATATGGCCTCTCGAAGCTCAAAATGAAAACCCAACTTCCAGCTAGAAAAACACTATTAAAACTATAAAATATCCAAAAATCTTTGGCACCACAATGTAGAGCACTGATTCATCTTTCCAATGAGTCCAAGAAGAGAAAAAATGGACAATCTGGGCAAAAGTTATGCCCCACGGAAGCAAAAACATAGTTTGAACATGAGGCAAAAAAAAATTAGCCACCCCTGGTGGCTGGGCGGCGGCCCCACCTAGGCGGTGCCGCTCACTAGAGGCAGATCCGACCATACATTTAAATGCAATTTAATTTTCAAGATATACAATTTTTAAGGTCGGCCTTTTATTTTTACCATGGCAGATTTTAATATTAATAGCGGTGAAATTTTTTAAATGATAATTTTTTTTAATTTAAAGTGTTTAAACCCCATAAAGGGGATGTCGACAGGGCCCGCTTGTAGGTTTTCCGGCAAGACAACAGAGCCATACCTACCATCGGTAGGTCTGCCTATGCAGACTATGTAGGGGGGGTACGAGGGGTAGGCCGACCCCCTCCAACCCCTTTTATATATATATATATATATTTGAATCAAGATTTTCTAATAATTATTTTATTTTCTAAGGATAATAATGACACCTGTACAACCTCCAAAAGGGGGTTTGACTAAAAAAAAGTTTGCATTTTTTTTTTCAACTTCACCAAAATATATCAAATTTTATATCAAAATTTATCTCTTAGTCAACTTGAATCCAACCATGAGGTCCGTTTTGTCCCAGGATGTCATTTGTAAAATTTCCTCCACAAAACCCCCATTTGAATGCACAACCAAGAAACCCTTTTTAGACAAAAATTTTCACATCCCAAATCTACAAACAACCCATCATAACAACAAACCCAAAACCCTTAGATCTGCAATAAACAACATGCAAAACCCTCATATCTTGCCATATCTTTCATTCTCTCATGCATTTCATAGATTCAAACTTCAAGCAATATTTTCTCAACCTAGGGTTATAAAAAAAATTCTTCAACCATGAAAGCTCTGATACCACTTGTAAGGAAACTTGCAGCCATCTAATGACACTTTCCACATAACCCAAAAGAGATAACAATGCAAATAAGTGCTCATAATCCACATACAAAATAATAGACAACATACCCATCAAAGATGACACAAGATATACCCTAGGAAAACCCTCAAGAGGGAAAAACATAGCCTCCAAAAGCATCCATACTCCATCATATTAATCATCAATGAAGCAGATACAAGAGTTACAATGAACACCTCTGAAGCATCAAGTCCTCCAATGCACTCCATGTGTCCAAGCATGAATCCACACATCCCATGCCATGCTTCAAAAATGTACTCCTCAACAAGACTCAATAATGACAAGCAAATCACTCAGCCCAACCTAAACCACTACACATGTGTTTCCTTTTAAAGACACAAGTTCACACAAAATATAACTAGTGGTAAGGTAAAACCATGTACCACAAAACCACTAACCCCTTATTTAATATTGGGTACTAAGACTTTATTTAATATTGGGTACCAAGACTTTATTTAATATTTCCCCAATATTAAATTATTATCACATGTCTCCCACACATTAAATAATAATACAATGTTACAATACAACACCAAGTGGTCCTCAAATAATTACCTATTGTGATTAACCACACCACCAAGGTGCATCACAACTAAATGATTATTTAATTACAACATTCTAATAAATCAATTTTTGCAATCATGTACAACACCATATCCCAACAACAGGCTGATGTCAGCCAACGCGCGTTCACTCTGGTGCTTCTTGAAGAGTTACTAAGGAGTGCAAAAGCATACATCAGTGAACCTCCATCTATAGGTAAGCATGCCATCTTTTCAAAAAGTTGTTCACAAAAGTTATCTACAATTTTGACATCGAACTTTCATGTCCCCACCCAACTCATTCTATTTTTGTTCACTTCTTCTTTTCAAGTGCGTGTACAACAGATTCCTTTTTGATTTCATGCATTCTAGTACCTGTTTCTCTAGTTGTGCATTTTCATTTTCCCATTGCACATATTGCACATGGTCCTTCCTCAACCTATGAAGAGCAAGAAGAATCTATTCGGTCAAAACATTATCTATCTCTTTCACTTTGGTCGCTTCTTTTCAAGTGTTTTCATAGTAAATTCCTTTTTCATTCTAGGAATTCTAGTACATGTTGGTCCACTTATGTGTTTCCATATGTCCATTGCACAAAAAAATTCTCACATTATTTGTAGTGTTGGAAAACACACTATCCCATGTCAGTTAGTTCATTATGATTTTTTTTTTTTTGTTGCGACCAAGAATGTAATGAAGTCCACTTTCAAAATGTTTTGGTATAGTCAAAATGGCATTTCACTTTGTTCATTTGATTGGAACAAATAAAATGCTCGCATTGATTGCTATTGGAAAACACAATGTCCCATGTTAGTTAGTTCATTATGAAAAGTTTTGTTTTGTTATGACCAAGAATGTAATAAAGTCCACTTTCAATTTTTTGAACAACTGTTTGGTACAATAAAAAATGGCATTCCGCATTCTCCATCTAATTGGAACAAATAAAATTCTCACAGTGTTTCCAGTGATGGAAAATACACTATCCCATGTCAGTTAGTTCATTATGAAAAGTTTTGTTTCGTTACAATTGAGAATGTAATGAAGACCACTTTCAATTTTTTGAATACCTCTTTGCTACAATCAAAATGACATTTCACATTCTTCATCTAATTGGAACAAATAAAATGCTCGCATTCTTTGCACTGTTAGAAAACACATTGTCCCATGCTAGTTAGTTCATTATGAAAAGTTTGGTTTTGTCACAACCAAGAATGTAATCAAGCCCACTTTCAATTTTTTCAACAAATCTTTGCTACAATCCAAATATCATTTCACTTTATTCATCTAATTGGAACAAATAAAATGCTCACATTATTTGCCATGTTGGAAAACACACTATCCCCTGTCAGCTATTTCGCAATGAAATTTTTTTGTTTCATATAGTCTAAGAATGTAATGAAGTCAGCATTGAAAGTGTCTTTCTAATTAGAGAATGCAGTTGTGTCTTCATTACATAAAAAATTTCCCAGAAGTTGTTCACATGAGCCTTCTTTAATACTGTAGCTTTGTAGCCACTTTCTGGTCAACATTGATAGTGTCTTTCTAATTAGAGAATGCAGTTGTATATTCTAAAAAATGTGTTTTGTCTTTCATTTCAGGCATTTTAGTACTTGTTGCTCTAGTTGTGCAATTTCCATATTCCCATTGCACATACTGTACACGCTCCTTCCTCAAGTTTAGAAGAACAGGTAGAATCTCTTTAGTCAAAACATTATCTATCCCTTTCACTTTGGTTGCTTCTTTTTGAGTGTTTTCATAGCAGATTCCTTTTTCATTTCAGGAATTGTAGTACATGTTGCTCCACTTGTGTGTTGTCATTTGTCCATTGCACAAAACAAATGCTCACATTATTTGTAGTGTTTGAAAACAAACTATCCCATATTGTCATATTATTTGCACATATTGCACATGCACGACATTTCAATACTATTATGTAGCTTTGCAACCATTTTTTGGTGAGCATTGAGAGTATCTTTCTAATTAGAGAATGCAATTGTATCTTCTAAAAAAGTTGTTTTTTCTTTCATTTTAGGCATTTTAGTACCTGCTACTCCAACTATGCATTATCATTTTCCCATTGCATATACTACACACTCCTTCCTCAAGTTCTGAAGAATAGGTAGAATCTCTTCATTCAAAACATTAGATCTATCTTTTTCACTTTGGTCACTTATTTTTGAGTGTTTTCATAGTAGATTCCTTTTTCATTTCAAGAATTGTAGTACATGCTACTCCACTTGTGCATTGTCATTTGTCCATTGCACAAAAAAAATTCTCACATTATTTGTAGTGTTGGAAAACACACTATCCTATATTGTCACATTATTCACACTTATTGCACATGCACGATATTTCAATATTGTTATGTAGCTTTGCAGCCACTTTTTGGTGAGCATTGAGAGTGTCTTTATAATTAGGGAATGTAGGTGTATCTTCTGAAAAAGTTATTGTCTTTCATTTTAGGCATTAAATTAGTACTTGCTTATCTAGTTGTGTATTTCCATTTTCTCATTGCACATACTTCATACGCTCCTTCCTCAAGTTTTGAAGAATGGGCAGAATCTCTTCAGTCAAAACATTATCTATCTCTTTCACTTTGGCCACTTCTTTTTGACTACTTTCATAGTAGATTCCTTTTTCATTTCAGGAATTGTAGTACATGTTGCTCCACTTGTGTGTTGCCATTTGTCCATTGCATAAAAAAATTCTCACATTATTTGTAGTGTTGGAAAACACACTATCCCATATTGTCACATTATTTGCACATATTGCACATGTATGACATTTCAATACTATTGTGTAGCTTTGCAACCGCTTTTTGGTGAGCATTGAGAGTGTCTTTCTAATTAGAGAACATTTGCAATTGTATCTTCTAAAAAAGTTGTTTTGTCTTTCATTTCAGGCATTTTAGTACCTACTGCTCCAATTGAGCATTGCCATTTTCCCATTGCACAAACTGCACATGCTCCTTCCTCAAGTTTTGAAGAACATGATATTATCTCTTTTACTTTGGTCGCTTCTTTTTTACTGTTTTCATAGTAGATTCCTTTTTCATTTCGAGAATTGTAGTACATGCTTCTCCACTTGTGTGTTGCCATTTGTTCATTGCACATACTACACATGCACCTTCTTCAATACTATTATGTAGCTTTGCAGCCGCTTTTTGGTCAACATCAAGAGTGAAAGCTAATATAAGTTTCTTTGATGCAGGTATAGAAGATGCACAATTTAGAAGCATGGGTCTCTAGTTGGTTGACCAACTACCACCCATATCTTCCATGTAATATCCTTGCTCGGATAGAGGAATTGAGTCTCCCGTACAAGTTGTGGGAAAAGATGTTAAGGAGAATTGACATAAAAGAGCCAAACTACAGTGACATCAAATATCATAATTATGCTCATTTCTTTAACTGTGTTTTTGGTGTTGGTGTATGGGAAAAATGAGCATGAGCGTTGAATATTAAAATATATAAATAGAGATTGTAAATTTCTGTGATTGGCCAATGTGTCTTTACTGAAAGATTCAAGACCTTTTCCTAGTTGGATGCATCTTGAAGGTATGCATTAAACCAATAACAATCATCCACAAGCACAATCTTCTAAATGAGCTGAGCATGAGATTTATGAGATTCCTTAAGGGGGAATCTTGAATTAGTTATCACATGGGTCCTATGGAGGAATGGTTGCTTGTGTACAAATTCTACTACATTGTTAGGTTCAAATTCCACAGTGTGAGACCATCATTCAGGATGATACACACAAATTATGAGTTGCCTACATTGTATGCCATGAATTTTACCTTGACAATCAGAGTGCACCGAATCCTTCCTGATATTGAGAATGTAGAAATTATACCTGTTCATAAATGGTTGACGTAGTTGATAATGTTTAGAAACTATCTAGTTATTATGGCCAACATTTGTGAAATTTTTAGTCACAAATATTTGCAAAATTTTCAAACATTGTCTATATGACTGTATCTAATATTAATAGCATTTTGATTTTGATTAGATATTTCCTCACACTCGTTGCCATGTTATATATTTAAAGTGATGTTTCTTGGAAATAGAAAAAAAACATATTTCTACTTCCTTTTGCAAGGACTTTTGACATTTACAAAGCTTTCAAATTAACATGATTATGATTTGCAGTTCTTATCGTCCGATTTTTCTTTCTATCTCATTTGGAATTCATAGGAGTTTTCAATTATCAGCATAACTTTGCTTCTACATAACCATTTTTATTCAAAAATTTAGTTTGCAACCTTTTAGACAATAATCAACTTTAATTATGTACGTGAAAGGTAGAAAATTGTCATTGCTTATTGTTTAGGACATAAAACAATAATCTTCTACACTCTCATTGAAGGAAACCTTATAGATCTTAACCCAATGTAGAAAGGGGAAAGAGATCTTGCAATAGGGTGTCCTTGGGTCTGATTAGAAACTAAAGAGGGGTTAACCACTAAGCTAGGGCTCGAAAAAATTAATGAAATGCAAGACCTAATGCTAAAACCTAATGTAATGCAAAACTTTACTAAATGACCTAGAAATGCATGAAAATCAGAATAGAGAGCTAGGAGAACAAAGGTGTGCGCCTGGAAATTTGTAGAGGCCTGGATGAAGGCTTGAAATGTTGAAAACACTGAATTTAATATTGACTAGGACTCATACGCCAGGTTGGGTGATTTAGTCCCAGATTAGGGTTTTTGGGCAAGAACAAAAAATTGGTAGAGATATGTCTAGAATGTTAATGTAATTAATATTTAATTTCACTTGCATAACTTTACTTAGGTAATATTTTAATTCCTAGGTTAATTATTGTCATCCTTATCTTGTTGAGCTATCTTGTTGCTCAAGATAAGATTAGGGTTATGCATACATTGCTTTTATAAAGCAATTTCATCTCATGTAATTTCTCAATTCTGAATATATCAATTTGCACATTGTCATGCAAAGCTCTTGATTTTTCTAATTTTCTCTTCTATGGAAGGTATTTTGGCTTGCATGTCTGATCTGGGTTTCTAACATGGTATCAGAGCCTTGATATGCAACCCCTTCTCAGATTTTTGGAGAAATTCGATTGTAGAACTCATTCGGGGTTCTTCGAGGGATTTGACCTTGAGCATTTTTTTGGTGCATCTTGGAGTAAAACGGACATCACCATCGCGTTCAGAGTGCCCAAAAACCCTAAGATCACCTTTCGTTTCATTGATTTCGAAGAATTTGGTCTCTGAGGCAAAAAAAAATTGCTCGTACAGTCCGTAAGGCTGTCTACACACGGATTGAGAATTTTTTTTTACAGGGCTGGTAAAACAAAAAAAAAAAAAATTGATTTTTAATTTTTTAGAAAATTAAAATATTAAAAAGCTTTTTTAAATAAAAAAAGGTATTTTTTTGGAGGGGGCGGAGGTTTTTAAATTGTGTAGGAGCAATTATGAGGGTGGTACATGTAGGTACCTGCACATGTAGGCCTACGGGCCACCACCTCAAACTCGACGACATCTCTTTTGGCCGACCGATGATCATCCACTACCGCCCCTCAAACCCGTTGGCTTCCACAGTCACGACGTCAAAATCAGCCAGCCGACCGGTGGCTTCTGCTCCCTGATGACGGCTCCTCCTCCCTGTAGCCTTCCTTCCATCGACGACACCCCTCAAACCAGTGGCGACCAGGGAATATTCCCTGACATATTCAAGCAGCCCACCAGACCTCAGTCGGTGCAACCTCCCAGGCGGCCGACGAAATATTCCATCGGCATATTCTCTGCATGTAGAATCTCCGGCAACCGAAAAAAAAATCTGGCAGGGGGCCGATTTTTTGCAGCAACGGCCAGATGGCTGTCAATTTTTTTTTCATTAAGTACTGATGTCAACATGATGTCATCTATCGTACGACCCCTCTTTTCCCCCTCCTAACCCCAGTTTGCCCTAAAGGAGCAATTTTTTCTTTTTGGCATAACTTGGGCATATGGTATAGAAATTGGGCAAACGAGATATCACCGAAAAGCTGGTTCTGAGCACTATCTTGTGGTGCAGTTTATTTTTTAGTATTGTTCAATTTAGATGCATTTATTGTTGTTTGAAGTCAGATGTTTAGTTTACGCTCCCAAGCTCATAACTTTTTGCCACGATCTCCAATTTTCGCTATCTTTGTGGCGTTGGAAAGGTATTGAGGAGCTCTACATTGGTATCTATGCACTTTATTTTGTATCTATCCTAGGTTGATAATTATTCCAAATTTGGCCCGATGGGTGTTTTGGAGATTACTTGGATATTTTGGCAGTTGGGAGGGTGCAACTTGCATCTTTGCACTTCATTTTTAGTAATACATCATTCAATAATTGACTATTGCTTCATAGATTCCAGGGTTGTTCCTGTTTGGAGTTTTCGAGCGCTTTGTGGCATCGGGTCTGCTGTTGCTTTTTCTTGATTCCTTGAGTCAATCAATGACTCTCATCTGGTTTCAGTAGTAAACAAAATATCTTTCCTTGCTTTCCGGATTCAGGTTCCAGTGTTACTCCACAGAGTTCTTCCAGTGCTTCTTTGTAGCATGCCATCTCATTGTAGGGGGGTTTGTCCCACTGGGTTTTCTCCTCTTTCTCTTTCATTGCATTTGTACATGGTTACCTAATCTGGCCTTGTTGTCGGGACCCATTCATGCTTTCTTGCAGTCATCTTAGTTTTAAGTGCATGATATTTTAGTCTCCTTAAGTTGCACTTATGGGGGGTGTTAGTGTAATTAATATTTAATTGCACTTGCATAACTTTACCTAGGTAATATTTTAATTCCTAGGTTAATTATTGTCATCCTTATCTTGTTGAGCTATCTTTTTGCTCAAGATAAGATTAGGGTTATGCATACATTGCTTTTATAAAGCAATCTCATCTCATGTAATTTCTCAATTCTAAATATATCAATTTGCACATCTTCATGCAAAGCCCTTGCTTTTTTTGATTTTCTCTTTTGTGGAAGGTATTTTGGCTTGCATGCCTGATCTGGGTTTCTAACATAGAACTATTGAAAACTATAAAATTCACTATACTAGGAATCATATGCCAGAAGTGGTGTATCAGACCAGTTAGGCTTTTATAGAAATTCAAAGTTTGAATCTGCTCTTCAATCTCTTCTCTATCATTTCCACTTGATTTTCGGGTCTGAAACTTTGATTTGCAACTTGTAGATGTATTTCAATGATCTCCAATGCAAGGTGACAACTTTGAAAACTTTGAACACTTTACAACTTTTCTCCAATCTTTCTCTTCAATATGTCTTCAACCTAGATCTACAAATCACACACTAAAGAGAGGCATAAATATTATTTTGTTAGTGGAAAGAGGTTTGCCTTGGTCAAACCCAGTTTTGGTAATCAAACCTTCTAATGAAATTAAATGAGATAAAGGAATGATGAATGAACATAATGTAATGTTGCAACTCACCAAACCTTAACAATAAAGTGTTGCGAACATGTATGAAGTGTCTCTAATGGATGTATATTTTGAATCTTGCTTGAATGTGATAGATCTTGAATAGAATGCTAGCTTGAATCATGAAACCATGCATCACAAATCGTAGCTCAAAAAAAAAAAATGATGTGTGATGACTTTGACATGATGTTTGATACTTGAATAATGCTCCAAAACACTTGATAATCATCCCTTGAATTATCTTGAATGCTCTTGTAAACTCTTGAATTCTCTTGTGAACTCAATTTTGCTATAATGCATGAATACTTGAAAGCTTAGGTGAAAATGAGTGAAATAACCTTGCATTTATGCTTGTTTATGCCAAATTTCTCAAAATTACAACACTACAAGTTGACATCAGATCTAGGAGAATAAAATCCCACCAAAAATTTGAATTAAATTTGATTTTGGGCCACACGAGACTCATGCACTAGAAGTGGCATATGAGTCCATTAGGCTTAACTATGGGACACAATTTTTAAAATTGTTTAGATTCATGTGAAATCAGGATCAGGACCCCAAGACTTAGGTGGGACCCATATGCCCAAGGTGGTGTATGAGTCCCAAATCACTAAATCTGGGCCAAACAACCTAAAAACACCTGAATTATGATTGGATATTAGTTTATGTCAGGATTATCCTTGGAATGATGCATTAAATGAGGCTTGTGGATGTAAAATAAGGCCAATTAAAGCATAAAGAAGCCCAATTAATAATGAAAACCCTAGATTAGTGTGAAAGTGTTGAACAACACTTTAAAACACCTTAAAGAAGGTACAATTAAGTCCTTTTAATTCACAAGGGCACAAGGCCTAATGTGAATGTGTCAAACATGTTACAACACTAAATCAAGGCAACATCAAGCTCAAATTTTACAAGGAGGGACCAAACAAGTGTGAAAATGTCACATACGACATTTTTTGACACTACAGTATGCTAAGCTTGAATTTTTTGAAAAGGATGTGAATTCTTTGCCAATTGCAGCACAAACCAAAGTGCATCCTTTATTTGCCTATTAGGTAAGGATTTTCCTTGCCATCCTAATGCATGGTTGATGTAGATTATATGTTCTCTACAATATGTTTTTCAGATATCAATATTCAAAACCAAAAATCAAATATAGAAACCTACAACTGGAATAAACTTTGTATTCAATGGAAACATTAAAATGTTGAATCAAAAAAATAGAAAACTTAATGAAGATTAAAAAAGAACAAAAAACTGAAAAATAACATTGAAACATAACCTAAAAATTATACTAGGAAAACCCTTTCAAGTTAAAAAATCCAGCCCCAAATTTGTTTCATTCACTATATCAACTCAACAAAGAGATAAGAAATATAATAACATTTTTGCATACACCTCATATGTTCTAAGCCCAGATTTTGAAGGGGTTCTAGCAAGATTTTGGCAGCATCTCCCTACACAAAATTGCCCCTACATTTTTCCAATGCCAACACTCAATATGTAGAGTAAGGAGCTTTATGATGGAATATCCACATGTCATCAACCAAGAAGAGGATTCAAGTTATGGTTCTTCAACTCCCAAGAGTCATTCCAAGTTACATGTAACTCCTTTTTCATCCCAGATTCTATTACATGTCCAATCAGATGAATAAAGTGAAATTCCATTTTTACTATACCAAAGAGTTGTTCAAAAATTTGAAAGTGGACTTCATTACACTCTTGGTCGTAATGAAGCAAATATTTTTGTAACAAACTAACTGACATGGGACAGTGTGTTTTCCAACAACAAACAATGTGATCCTTTTATTTGTTCCAATCAAATGAAAAAGGGAAAAGTATTATTTACATCACTAAATAGTTGTTCTAAAATTTGAAGGGGACTTCATTACATTTTTGGAATGTATGAAACAAAAACTATTCATGACAGAATAACTGACATGAGACAGTGTGTTTTCCAACATTGCAGTCAATGCAAGCATTTTATTTGTTCCAATCATATGAAGAAAGTGAAACGCCATTTTGACTATACCAAAGAGTTGTTCACAAATTTGAAAGTGGACTTGATTAAATTGTTGGTCATAACAAAAATAACTTTTCATAATGAACTAAGTGGCATGGGATAGTGTGTTTTCCAACACTCCAAATAATATGAACATTTTATTTGTTCCAATTAGATGAAGAAAGTGAAATGCCTTTTTTATTGTACCAAAGAGTTTTTTCAATCAATTTAAAGCATACCATCATAAGTTTTGTCATGACTACAATAAATACATCTATACTAGATATTTTGAGGTTGGAGACATTTTCCTTAAGGAAAATTAGAAAAACATGACTCATGTAGAGAGAAGAAAGGAGAGTTTGAGCCAAACTAGTTGGGTCCCTATGTAATCATTGCTAATTTTAGATCAATAGCATACATAATAGATACTCCTAAGGGTTGTGAACTAGATGATCCTATGAACATAACACATATCAAGTACTTATATGCCTAACATATTAGTTAGCATAGTCTTCCAAAACTTTAAAAATATAAAAGTGAAAAATGCTAAATAATTGTAAAGGGAAATTAATTTTTCCAATGTTGAAAACCACTCCTCATGGAAAATTGGGAAAGTACCATGATGAAAAATAGAAAATATAATCATATGTAATAGGAAACCACTCCAAAATATGAGAATAAACCACTACATAATTTTATCCCACCCATCCCTTCATCCCTTTTACCTCAGATCATTCACTTAAGTTTCTTATTCATATTTTTTGTCTCCATTCCACAATTCATCCCATCCATTTTTATCATTGGGACTCTACATGCATTACCTATTCATGACATCCTCCTTCATTATATTTATCATCTACCAACACTTCACCTTATTTTTATTCTTTCCCAATCCCCCTATCTATCCATTTACCTCATTCTACCTTTTCTATTCAATTTTTATTTTATTATCTCACACCCTTTCTTTGATTGTATTCTCAAATACATGGTCATCCCCTTTTTTAAAATTACTTGATAACAATTATCACAAATATTTCAATGAGAGCATGACCTATCCAACTCTATCTATCATCAATTTTATCCCACCATGATTTGGTCCTTGTTTAGAATCCCCTTCATCCCTCCTCCATTCATCCATTTTAACATGAAGTTAATTTGACAACATATATCATATATCCATTTTAACATGAAGTTAATTTGACAACATATATCATATATCCATTTTAACCAATCACATATCCCTTTCATTCATCTATCCCCTTTCTACTCAAATAATATGTTATGTTAGTTACATTACATCCTTGTAAGATACCATAATAAAAAAGATACAACCATGCAATATAGAATCATACATTTTTGGAGCCTGCCAAACAAAAAAAATTCATAACGAAGTAAGTGACATGGGACATTGTCATGCAAGTTAACGTTAAGTGAACCTTGTATGCATCAAAAAAATAAAATGAACCAACCAAATTTTAGATTTAATAGTTCAATTCCACATTACCATTCCTTCCTTTCTCTTTTTCTCCTAAGACAACAATATTTTTTTCCTTCTTTGCTCCTTGTTTTGCTCACTATTGTATAACACCATTTTCTCCTTCACCTCATCCTTTCCTTCCTTAGGAAGTAGATGGAAGCTTTGTTTACCATAATTTCTATAAACCCTTTCAATAACATGCTTTTGTTGGATATTCTATCATAGATTCAGTTGGTACTCTATATTATCCACCTTCTTTTGAAGATTCTTTTTCAATTTCTCAGGGGGAGGAGGGGGGCATTTTGGTTCCCCCCCAACATACTTCAGCCATGCTTTTGTGGAATAAGAATAGGACGGCAGTGATCTTGAATCCTATGGATGTTGAACAATTTCCAATCATGAAATTTTCTCATACATTGTTCTACGATATAGTAATATACATATCTCACATTCTCCACTTCTCTTTTGTATTCAGCAGCAACCTGCACAACAAATTTAGAAAATAAAATAGCTTAATATGTTTGATATTAAAATAATTTGAATGCACAACATATACAGCCAACCAAATGATGCAATAATTGAGTTATTATATCTACCTTCTCGTCCTCCACATCACCTCGTGCTTCATTCACACCCTCCCCATCCTTAGGGTTGCCCTTTGCACACTCTTCCTCTTTGTTTTGGACTATGACAAGAGAGAAATCATCTCCCTAATTATCATCTTGAATCAAAGGACTGATATACTATCAAAATCAACATATTCGTAATAGACATGAAATTTTCTAACTAAAATTGTAGAGCAATTTGATTGATGCATTGGAAGTAAAGGGCAATTGGAAGTTCACAATCAATTACCAAACACGTTACTGCCTTAGTATTCATCATTTTCCTAAAACGAGGGGACATCCTCTATGTCTATCGCCAACCAAAATTATGTGGCTTGGGATGCCGAGAGTCCCCTCGTTGCCCTAGTAGCACCTGCCATTTGGGCCCCCATTTTGATCTCTTCCCTCAAGTCTATTCCTAAATTCACCAGAGATGGCTCAAGAACATCATCCAAACATCTGCAAGATGTCGCAGACGTGTGTCTCATGCATGGAGTAACAGATGAAAACATAGTGCTAAGGTTTCTCGTAGCTTCTTTCAGAGGAAAAGCATCAGACTGGTATTGCACTCTACCGACTAACTCTATCGGCACATGGGATCAGCTCAGAGACCCCTTTTATGAGAGATTCTCGAGCGACGACGATAGATCTTCTTAGTATCACCAGCTAGAGATCATCAAGCAGGCTCCATATGAAGCCTTGAACAACTTCAACGCTCGATTCCACATAACTTGGCAAAGAACTCAGGCAACAATCCGCCGGCCACCCGATTTGGCATTCATGTTTTACTTGAAGTCCATCAATGTCGATATCTCAATGATGATTTAATCACTTGATGGAACCACGCTACCGAATGCATATAACATCACAATTAAGGCGGAGAACAATCTAATCAACATTGGAAAATTGTTACCTCAGCCCATCATGCCTATATTCCCCGAGATACCAACTTCCGCCCAGGCAATGCCACCTGCCGCATCAGTTGCTCCCCCGTAATCTATGTACACATAAGTGAGCATGCCACAAAAAGTTGCACCTGATTCCTCAAAGGATGAGACGAATGACATAAAGGAAATGTTGCGGGCTATGGCCAACGAGATAACTATCATCAAGCGCAACCAATCCGCTCCTCTGAAGCTGACCTATCAAAATTATCAAGGTAGAAGGCCCTCTTACCAACAAAATCAGTTCCAAGGAGGCGCTCGCACAAATGCTCAAGCACCAGCAACAAGTCAAATAGTACCAGTACCCACTCCGCTATCGAATGCCAACCTAAGCTCAAGCAGAGAGCTGACTGCGGGGCAAAAAAATTTGATCAATGATGGTAACCCTTGGTGTTTTCCATGCGATGATTCACATATGCTCTGAAACTACCCACGTGGCAATCTACAACAGAAGGTGGCGGAGAAACACAGTCAAGGCACGACGTCTGACAATGGGGGTTATGCATATACCTCCCCACAAATGGAAAACGCAATACTCACCTTTCAAATTCAAGGGATGTCTCTGGAACAAGAGACCGATATAGCTCCCGACCACACCTACTTCTCATGGATGGAAGGAGAGGAGGCGGTGTTCACATTCAAAGCATCCACTTTTGAGACTCCGCGAGTGCAGTTTGATTACAACACCTGTTCCAAAGGGAAATTCACAGACAAAGAAGTCATCTCGCAATTAGTTAGTCCGCAGCCGAAAAGCGTCCCTGACCACAGATCTAGTACGTCCACAGCGACACCACAATGCTCACCGAAAAAGGAAATCATAACAACAAGAGCTAAAGAGAAAAAGCTCCCAAGTCTGCCATCGTTGGATGTGGTGGAGCGGTTGAAAAAATCATCCGCTAACGTTTCCCTGCGGGAAATCCTAGCCATTCTGGAGTAGAAGACATAGCTTCAGAGAGCTCTCCAAGAAAGCCCAATCTCAGAACCAAAAGAACGATCACTTCAAGGGGAAATTATTGATCAATCAATCCCGAAAAATGTTCTCGCGAACAATGCAAAAGAGGCCTCTACTAAGGATCAAGAAGAATCCACAATCGAAGTTGGAAAAGGAAAACCAAAACCGAAGCCATTCTTCTTAACCCTTGTTGTGGGTAAAAAATTACTACATAACTCCATGATTGACTCCGACGCTAGCACCACAGTCATTCCAAGGAAAGTAGCTGAAGCCCTAGGACTGACCTATGGACCTTTGAAAAAAGGATTCATGCAATTAGATGGGAATATGGTTAATACTGTGGAGGTCATTAAGGACCTTCCATTAATTCTGTTTTCCTTCCCAAACATCACGGTCAAACTGGATACCGTAATCATTGATATTCCTCCGATATTCGGTATGTGCTTGTCCAGGGAATTCACTTCTAAACTAGGTGGATACCTTTCCTTAGATTGGTCACACCTGATTATAAGGACCAAACACGGAGCCAAAATGAAGCTAGTGTCTGATCCCCTGCATTCAGAACATGTTGCGGATGAAGCTAAGACAATATTTGAGTCCACTCACTTTTCCATCACCAAGGAGGAAATGTACTGCACTGAGCTTCTCGAAGATGAAGAAATCACTGGAGATCGGACCGAGCAAGAAGAAGTTCTCCTAAGTGAGTTCACTGATAAAGACCCTTTCAACAATTATCATGCCACTAGACTGGGAACTTATGTCATTTATGACAAAGACCAAGCTATCCCGAAGGTGACACGAGGACTTGAAGGTGTTCAAACAATAGGACTATGGTCAATGCACTTCAATAGTACAAAATGCAAGATCGGTACGAAAGCTGAAGTATACCTGACTTCCTCAAGCGTTGAGGAGATAGCCAGACCTTCCCAATCCTAGTTTTCTTCTTCAAGCGACGAGGATGAAACCGAAGGCCTCGTTCTAAGTTTGAACCTGGCAAAACAAATGGAAATCACGCACATGAAGGTGTTTGGGGATTTTGAGCTCATCATCAATCAAGTCCAGGATATTGATATAGCGAGAGATGTCCATATGGGACCCCACAGAGACAAAGTCTAGGACCTAGTCAAGAGCTTTGAAATTTTTAATATTCAAGCTATTCCTCAGAGACATAATGCTAATGCGAATCGCCTAGCTGAAATCAGATCCCAACTCAAACTAGCACCCGACCCAATGCATAACCAACACTTCATGCGGATGATGTCCAAACCAGCAACTCCAGATGTTGGTCAGAACTGGCAAGTAGTTGACGGCGATGAATATATTACCTTATTCAGTTTGTATTCAAAGAAAACTGCCAACCAACTCCGATCAAGAGTCATTGAAACCAACGACAAGCAGGGCATTCAGGAGGGATTCCATAAGCTTCTAAAAGGTTTGGTTACTCTAAAAAATCTTTTTGATTCTGATAATGTAGGAAACAAAAAGAGGAAGTTTATAGCAAATGGAGGCAAATATGCAAATTTTCAGGTCAAGGATGGGAGAAAGTTCGAAATCAGAAGGGACGTTCAGCATCAAAGAGAAGAAAGGCTCGTCCGCCTTCTAAAAGAAAATATTCAGGGAATAGTGGTATGGCCATATGATAACCTCAGAGGATATGATCCCAACATCATCCGACCTACGACAGACCTGAAAAGGGAAACCAAATCAACTTGCCTAAAGAAGTCGGCGAACCTCAATATGGAAGAACTGATGGTGCAAAGGTTAGTAAATCTAGTTCAACTGTGTTTTGACCTCTCAGTTCAACCGAACACGTGGATACGCAACCTGAGACCAGTTCGAAAGAAGAACGGAGGTATCCACCTGTGTACTGATTTATGTGACTTAGACCAAGCCTCACTAAAAAATTATCACTTACTACCCTCCATGGGGTTAATCAGACACAATGTAGCAAGTGCAAGTGCACCTTCTCTGTTAGATGACTTTTTGGACCAAGGCCTGGATGGTAAGGGCCTTAAATTAGAATGTAACAAGCAGACGAGAAGATTGGGTCAATATGAGAAATACGACAGCCTAAGGGAAAGTCCGTTCACGGTAATTCAATACAAGCAATACAAATCATTTGAATTAGAAAGCTTAGAGGGAAAAGCAGTTAGGGGATTCCTATTAGAGGAATTCACCTTAAATTCTCTATAAAGCTTGTTTAGATAGTTCTACCATGTAAATATGTAATTAGCATGGTTGATTTATTTTATGTTCTTTTGTTTGTTCAGCTGGTCTTCCTAATCAGTGATACAACAAATATTTACAATGTAATGCAGAGAATAATCTATATGCCAGAAGGGACAAGAATATACAACAAAGCAGAGTTTTAAAACATAAGCTATATCCTCATTATATTTATATACTATGATAAGTACAATAGAAAAATGGCTCAGAGGACACGCTTCTAAAAGTATATACTTATAGATTCTTATATTGTGAAAGCCTTTTCTAGGCTATATACAAAAAGACTAACGAAGTTTCAGTCTTAAAGTAGAAAGGGAGAGAATTTTCAGTCTTGGGTAGAAGAAATAGCATCAACATCATCTGGCGCCACCTCATCCTTAGCTACAACAACAACACCCTCCAAAGAAGCATTGGCAGGTGGCAGAGGGAACACCAAGTTCCTAAAGTCGGTGTACCAGTCAATATTGTAGAATGGCACCATGTTGTATATCTGGAACAAAAAGTGGCAAGCACAGGTAACCTTCTAGCAATGGAATTCTTGCGACTAAAGGCAAAATCCACTAAAAAACAACAACCATGGGACAACCGCATCTTCTTCAATGAACCTACGAAGGTCACTCGCAGTCGGGATCCCTCCACCAAATGCAACGTTTGCCACCACCTCCCCGAGGTCGTTCAAGTACTTCTTTGGGAATATTTCGGTCACCAAGCGGATGACAAGCAACTTGGGGACTTGAATGTCAAGCATCGATGCCACAAAATGAGAGAATACATCAATATTTACTCTATAATTATCCTCATATTCAAGGCAATCACGACCCAAGACCCATTTCATAGCTATGATGGCCAAATAATGTTTATTCTTCGTCATCCTCTTCAGATGCCTAGTCAAAATTTCACCCAGGAAAGCCATTTGTGGTTTATGGGAGGTTAGCCTAATTGGGGTGTCCATGGCTTCAGATGCTATATGACTATCAGGCAGCAACCTATGCAAGACGTCTAAATTCAAACTCTATGCAAATGCTACACAGACTACAATTACTAAATGCTAAGCCAATCACCTAACGCCGATTCTACTAAAAAATTGCTAAGATAATTCCCCTACTGACTAGACGCCTATTTATAAAAGTAGCAAGGATAAGTGTGGTAATTTGCATACCATAAGCATGAGGTTGACCAGGTACCACCTTGAATGCTACACCAACGCTCGCTTGAAACTCTCACCAAGTTGTGTCCGCACGTATGAGTTGTTGCATAAAAAATAAAGGCAAATTAATTAGCACAAGCTACTGGCAACATTCAACGGTAGCCTTTTTAGTCAGATGATGAGGTTTTGTCCTGCTAGGTATGCCCCAAAGCCTAAGAAAAGATGCAGATCTATATGATGCTTATCGCATACTTTGCGTAATCATTCCGTTTAGGGTATTAATTACTACGGCATACGACCCCTAACCTGCCTTCAAATTGCGGCTCAATTTACAAGGAAAATCGCACCGAGGGTTGCAAGTTCCTAGGGTCATTATGAATCCTTGTCATTTCAAAATGAAAAGTAGTTCGCTTCACACAAACCGGAAAGGCTAGTAGTACATGTTGAATTTAATGCAGAAAAAACAACCAACATCTACCACTTAAGGAAGACGGAAAAGCTAAGTATTGCATGCAATTTTTTTAAAGCAAAGAAGGCTTTTGAATACAAGAATTGTGCAGAGAATTTTCAAAGTACAGAAGTTGCTAAGAGATGCGAAGCAAATTTTAGAAAGTTTAGAGGGAAAATGGAATCCGTTGCCCCTAAAGTAACCTAGAACCCAAAGATGAATGAGCCAGGCGAAACATCTCAAATTTTGGCCGGTGTGATGCTCACCGCACCTATGGTCAATATTTTCAAGGAGCAGAAATCCTATGCTATGCTTGGTATCCCAGATAAACCGAAGTGGTTTTGCATGCGGGCAACCAAGAAGGGTCAACTCGGAGATGCTAGTCTGGTAAAGGAAGAGTGGGATAACATCTATGACCCCGTCCTCAAGACTAACCCTAAGGGTTTGAGGGAAGTTGCTTTTGCCAGGATGAAGAACTCCTTTGAAAATCAACTATCATTCAAGCAATGGCATTGCAGACTTCCCCAATATATAGTCCCTTATGTGCACCACTGCCCATAGATAATTCATGAAAGTGTTCGACGCTTCAATTCGGCGACTGGCACCATTGAAGGAAGCAAGTTGAGAGTCATGCTAACTGAGGAGGCTCTTAGGCACATGTTGTGCGTTCTTGAGATGGGCACCAGAAAGTGGCCGATGGAGCACTTCAGCCAAAAACAGGGTTCCAAATTCTTGAAGGGTAGGAAACAAGCTTTTGACTTTTATAATGCAAAGACCTGAAGGCCCCAAAATTGCCAACAACTGTTAAGAAGTCTGAATCATTGTGTCGGCTATTTACAGGCAGACATGAAGGATGCCTTCTCCATGATGGCTTTTGTGTGCGGCTTTGATAACGACGAGATCGTGTCTGAAGCTTAGTTGGGCCTCCTGGGTTTCCAACTCAAGAGGTAGAAGGAGTCTTTCTGGTATGATTTAGCAGACATGATTATCAAAGACATGAAGAAGCAAATTGGCGAGTTCAAGATTGTGGGAAAGTTTAGGTATCCTTCTCTTCTTGCCTATATGTTTCTACATCAAAACCTTGATTTCTTCAGGGAAAAAATTGGAGTTGTCAATATTCGATGAGAAAAAGCATCGAAAGTCGGTTTCAGTATGGACTCCCATCTTCTATTCAACCTATGATTATTATGCATTTTCAAACAAATTCTTGAACCCGATTTTGCACGATCTTAGCGAGGATGGTGACTTATATCGCTTGTCGAGCGATCAGACCAGCTGGATGCGATCCGTGTTCCCAAAGTGCGACTAGTTCCTCGGTGAAGATTTCACATGTCTCTGAGTGCGTGACTTTTGTGAAGAGCCAATCTGACTCCCCACATCCATCACCGATCGGATATTAGCCCTTGAAGTCTTTTGACAAATGACTATTATGGATTGTAACTTTTGCTTTGACCCGAAAAAGAAGAAGAAGGGATTTTTTGAATGCCCTATGAGCTACAAAACAATGATCATGGTGAAGAGGAAGTCAGTCGAGCTACTGGAGGCTAAGCTAGAACACCTCGGGTTGGTTTTCATTTGCGATAAATGGGACTACAACCCCGAGGATGATTTGGGAAACACATCTATTAAGGTAAGGCATAGCCCTCAGCCATTCCAGGAAGTGTTGAGAAATCCACTCGAGGATATTAGCAGATTATGGGTGGACTTGGCGCTTATACCGACAGATAATCGGAGGCCATCATGGCTCAATTTTTATCTCATCAGGGGGAAGGTGGATGAAAATAGTTGCATAAGTACTACCCTCCAAAATAGCCTGACGAGGCAACAGGGTTGGAAGCCAAAAAAGATTAATGATTTATGGATCTTTTGCCAAGAGATCAAGAACACCGTCGACCTTTTCCAACATTCATCGGTATTTGATACCGATGATCAGTTTGATACCCTCTGGAATAGAGAACATACCGACTTTGACGCGAGTGATGTAGAGGGACCCGACCCTGAAGAGGCCTTACCACGCTCCGACGAGGGGAAGAAAAAATGAAAAGTAGCGATGCAGCCTAGCACTGCTATTGGGAGTGTGTGGATAAATACTTAGCGATTAAGGTCCTCACAGTCTCAACCAGTAGTCATGGGGAACCCTGGAGCAACACAACAATTGGTGAGAGTAGTGGATTTGGAGAACCCTCCATCGAGCAAAAGATAGCACATTGATACCGCTATCGGAGGTGGTTCGCAGGAGGTTGCGGTCAGCCAAGTGTCGGAGGTAGAATCAGCCTCTCAGGTATCTTTCTCTCCCTCTCTTCTTGGCTCATAGTCTCTTGTTTCTTCCTCAGTCCCCATTGCACCCATCACTCCAAGTGTGAGCCCATCTTTCTCTATCCCCTCTATAATGGCTACGAGAGGTTTCTCCCAGTTTTCTCATATCAGACAGATGGTTTTCACTTCCCCTCGAGCTTCCCTATCACTGGTCGAAGCCCCTTTGGCCACCCCATCTACCTCCTCATCTGCGTCCATGCCTTCCACCCCATTGGTGCCCAAAGCCATTGTCCCTGTTGCATCATCAGAGTTAATTCTGACTCAACCTTTGCAGCCATTAGAGCCCGACACATCTCCATTGCCACCACCATTCACCATGAGCCCCTCCACGCTTTCGTTACTTGGGATTTGGAGCATTCCTCCCTTCTCTCCGCTCATGGTTCCCCTTCTGAAGAAGAAAACATCTGAGGTCACCTTCCTCTCTTTCCCTTTCGTTATCCCTCTTAGTGCACCCTTTGCAGGTGAACGAATTAGATCGCCGACTCAATTCTTGTCTTAGAGTGATACAATGAAGCAAGCTTGAGCTCTTTGACTCCAGAAGTAAAAAGTAAAGGACGTTAGGAGGCCAGCAGAGCCCAGAGTCTAGAAAATTTATAACAAAGCTCAACAATTGTTGCATTTCGCAACCTTGCATCCAAATGTTGCCAAACTAGGAGAAATGCAACCCGATGACTATGACATCCATGCCATTGGACTGGACTTGCATTTTTCCTGCCCACAGTATAAAGTCGAGCTAATGGAGGAGATGCAATGGGTGGTGACTATTGAATTTCTAAAGTCTAGTCGCAAATTAAAGAAGGTGGAGGATGAGCTCAAGGCTATCAAGGCGAGGCTGGAATTTGTGTTGGCCAAGGATAAAGCACAGGACGCTGAAAAGGTGCACCTCACACAGAATATGCAGGCTACATAGGCTAGCTTGCAAAGGGAGCTCGAGAAATTCCAATCCCAGAAGTCTGATCGGATAGTCGAGCTATGACAAAGGAACCGGGAATTATCCGGTAGGTTGGCCCAGTCGGAGGAGGAGGTTCAGCAAAATATCAAAGAATTGCAGCAGCTGTGTGCTCATTTGGAGCAAACGGTACGAGAGAGGGAGGCAAATCAAGCGAGCACATAGGCTCAATTCCAAGAAGACCTCTAAAATTTTAGGCTTTCCCTAGAGAAAGAGTCTGCAACCCGAAACCAGGCTAAGGAAAAGTGGCTGGCCGCACAAAGAGACTTGTAGGAGAAGCTCTCTTCCGCTGCAGAATAAATTACAGGGCTAATGCAAGAGATCGAGACAAAGGATGCAAAGATTAATCTCTTGAAGAAGATCGTTCAAACTCCTGCTCCACAGTTGGACCTTCACTTAGTAGCCCAACAACTATATGCTTCTTACTGGGAGAGAGTCAAAGCTTTATGTCTGACTCTCTAGCCCTCACTCAAATTCATGGCGGAGGTGACAAATTTATGCAGGGAGAATCACGACACAATTGAGCAGTTCCCATAATTCATAAGGGAAAAGGTTCCTGAAGTGGAGAAGCTGCTACGCAAGCTATACATTGCGCCAAGCGAGGATTTGGTTCAAGTGAGGATTGAGAATCGAAGGTCAGTCGCTATGATCGCAAGGGAGTTTATCCGCTGCCATGAGGCTACCCTTCAGGCTCAATGGTGTTTAATCACGTTGGGGAAAACTATGGACAACATATGGGCAAGGTTCTCCCAATTGACCCAAATAGGCTTGCACTCTCCATTTCTTTCTGATGAATCAGTGGCTACCACATAGCAGATGGTAGCCAAAATTGAGGAGAGGAAGAGGATTTATTATTTTTTCAAAGCTTCAGCTAGCCCCCCACCATGGAGGACATTGAGGTCGTAACCCATCAGATCGCATGGTTACTTTTTCAACTCGAGGTCAGGTCCGGGATATTTGCAAAGCTACCTTTTAAGGAAATGATCGATCTGCATGAGGCGCATTGGATTTTGCGCACCATATCAATGCCTTTCGAAGCTGACTGGCTGCCCTTACAGGGTGCCCTTTCTAGGCTTTGACTTCGATGCTCAATGAATAAGGCCCTGGTCACAAACCAAAATTTTTTGGGTTCATCGTTCTGCAAGGAAAACACCCTTGTTAGTTGCCAAAAGCTGTGGATATTTGATATACCCCCATGCTCCCTTCAGGTTGTATTGATGTTTTGCTCGGCTTCCGACCATGCTCGATGACTTTAAATGGCCTCCATAACAATCTTTCGACGATCTTCGCTCAATGCCGCCACATGTCACCGAATCGCTCATCGAAGGAAAGCTTCCCTTCCCTTCTCTTCCAAGTCCTGATCTGCTCCCATGTGTCAATAAATCAGATGTGTTGTGCTTGTTTTCATATCACTCTCTTTCGGGCCCTAACTGCTTGCCATGTAGCCTACACCCGTATAAACTTTTGGTGGGCCCCTCAAGCGGTGCCGATAACAAGAACGTTGCCACATGTCTTCTCATTGCAAGCTCTCATCAAAGGATGAGGAGGACGAACTGCGGACTGCGAAATGCTACCACGTATTCCTTCGGTGCGACTACATAAAAGGGAGGAGTGATGCGAACGCCAAGCTGCCATATTGAGCCGCATGTTCTAACTCTTTTCACTAAGAGGCGACACTTGTTTACATAGGGTAGGCCGGGACCACTGCCATCATTTGCAGGGAATGCATCTGGCTAGTAAACGAATGGGTTCATGCTCAGGAATCTTTCTATTACAATGGCTGTGATGAATCATTGCTACAAGCATTATGATTCATGATGAGAAATTATTTCTGTTATAGGCTTTCAAGCGGTGGATTCCCTTGGCTATATATACTACTTCTTTCGAAGTTAGTTGAAGAGTGAATAAGGAAATTTTTATTGTTAGTTCGATATATCTGCAGAAGAATTTGGGAGACACCAGGCCTTTGTTTTGTTAGATGACTATAAAGACTCACAAACTGTGCCCTTGTAATTTGGCCTTTCTGTTTCTTAACTATTGATAACATTATATTGTGCTGTTTCTGAATAGTTTGTTTGCAACTTCAATGATTTGAATAGAATGCTGATTTAGAACCATGTCTTCGACTCTTTCTGTTCAGTAAAACTCTATGCAAATTATTTTATGTCATGAAATGAATTATTTAGGTCTTTTTCTTTAATAGTTGTTATTTCAGACATAACAGATTGCTTAATGGGCCCTTAGACTACATCTACAAGATAGGTCTATCGTGCCACACGTTTAAATCTTGGTGCATCGCTCTAGTTAGATCTTTTATTTTTTATCCGCTTCCTTTTCCCATTCTAAAAAATAAACCCAGTCATAGAAGAGCTGGCTTCTTTAAAATCTGGAGGTTACTCAGTTTAGCACAATAGGTTCCCTCTTTAAGAGTTTCCCACAGAGGGCTATTACCTTGCCAATTTTTGGGATCAACAGCTACAAAGGCATGATGCTTTTTCCATCTTATCAGAACTTGCAAGCAGAAAACTGGTAAATTTAACTAGCAATCCAAGGTATTTGCCTTTATTTTTATATATTGAATCTATTTTTAACATGTTTTCAACACTGAGCTGACACGCTTGCTATGAACAAGGGAGGTACAACAATCACATATGGAAATGCTTTGGAGTTACTCTTTTCTCAACTTGATGCAATGGAAGATTTGGTCCTATATTTGGCACACAAAGACAATGTAGTCTACAACAAGAGTTTGATTATAACATGGAGGGAGTGCAGTTTGCTAGGTGAAGGGGAGTTGCTTAATGATAGTGCATTTAGTACTCAAATTCTCTCCATTATCACTGATGAGTTATCCAAAAACTCATACGCATGCATTTTGGCCCAAAATAATTTTTTTCAAATACTAACCATTATTTTTAATGGTCACCTTTGATAACGAGTTGTAAAACATAATTGAATTTCAAACATAATTTTATGCATATTATAAGGTTTACATCAATGCCCTAAGAGAGCTCAACAACCTGTCGTAAGGCTTGGATAATCTAGTCACTTGTTCAATGGGTACACTCAACAGCCTATGTAAACTATTCAGAATATCTAGATTTTTTGGATGCTTTAAATGTCCTACCCCCTAATAAGTAAAAATATGCAACACTATTGTTTTCAATTCTCAACTTCTTCATTTTGTAACAGTAACCACCCTTGTTCTCTCATCACAAATATACTATGTTCCATAGCGTTTTGGGGATGGCAAGGGACGTGTTTTCAAGACGTTTCCTAGGGGGGCATTTTTAGGGGATGGTAGGAGACAACGACATACAAAATATATATATATATATATATATATATATATAAATTTATTAATATATTATAGAGAGAGATATGTCAATAAATTAATAATTGATAACAACAATATCAATGTGTAAATAAATCGCGAGAGCAATAGTATAACAGCATAATAAATGTCATTAAACTTATTATTGTAGCCAATGATCTGGGTATGTTTCTATTTCATTGGGAATGAATATGAATTAGATTTTGAAGGAAATGTCTTATGCTGTAATCAAATCAGATTTATATCAGAACTGTAATGCAATGTATTCAGACTTGATATAGTGCAAATAAAATCAGATTTGAGGTTGAATGTTTCATATTTGTTGATGTTATGATAGTAGTTATCATTTCTATGTTTTATGCAAATGATTTGGCATTAAAATTCAATCAAACACATGCATAAACATTCAGAAATCAGAACTCAGTCGCTTTGCATGTCAAGTGTTTGACAAAATTTCAAATAGCCTAAACTCAAAAATCACCTTACAAAAGAGGACAAAATATTTAAAAAATCAATTTTTTAAATGTTTTTTTAAACCTAGGAAGCTCCCTATCCATGGGGAATGGCTAGCCGTCCCCGGTATGACAAGGGACATTTCCAACATCCCCCATCCGTACTGGGGACGGGGAAACGTCCCCTGACATTTCCTCCCGTTTCCTACTAGTTGGATTGTTTCGGGGATGGCTGGGGGACATCCCCTTTGCGTCCCCTCGTCCCAGGGATGGCAGGGGACAAGGACAGCAGGTTTTGGGGCAAGGGACGCGTCCCCGTGTAACACAGCAAATATAGGCACTCTTTTCGCTTTACTCATTTCTTCAATATGATGAGAATATAACCTATTTAACTAGTAGACATTATTAGTGCACAATGTTCTAACTGGATTTCCTGTGTGATTTATATATGCAGACCCTATGGAGGAAAATTTCTGGCAGAATATAAATTTCCCCAAGACAGAGGCTCTTTGTCACTCTTACTTGGACAGATACTTTCTTCCCCCAATTTTGAAATCCATGAGAAAGATAAAATTTCTGATGGTATTCAATTGGGGTACAAAGAAGGAAACAGAGAGAATCATATGCAGAAAATCAAAGGAAAATTGACAGAAAATAAGGCAACCTCAATTCAACTCTCTCTAGTTCTTGAGTTGTCCTATTTCCTTTGAAAATCATATGAAGTTTTCAGATCATATGCAGAAAAATTCTGATGGTTTACATCACTGCTCTAAGGAAATTTCAGTATGCAATGGCTTAAAAGAACTTCCACAGGAAATAAGACAACTCGAGAATTTGGTGGAGTTTGATATGAGAGAGTATTCCCAATTGACAAGGTTACGTAAAACAGTTTGTTAACCAAGTTCCATGAAGCTTCTTGTACGTGATGAGAAGATTAGGAAGCACTGATTGCTGGCCAAGAACGCTTCTATGCCAGATCTTATAATTGAAATTGTGGAACACACTTCAGTTTGGATTGACTTCTTTTCTTATCTCATTCTGAAGCACAAGATCCAAGCATCTTGACATTTTCAATACATTTTCATATTCACTCGTACAAATCAATAGAAGGTCCTCTATATTTTCAGCCTATGAATGTGATTAATTATTTTGAAAAGATCAATGCAGTAAACTTTCTTTGCTGGTTTGTTTGTTCTTGATTATTAGATTAAATGAAATGCAAATTAGTTTCACTGTACTCAGTTGATGCAGCCCTACCCTGATCCTGCAAGATAAACGTCAGAAATCAATTCTCTGACCACTTAATGTAGTCTTCTCTTAACCTGCAAAATAATCGCCAAGGGCACAACACTCTGCCCTGCCAAAAACAACTCTATATAAAGCTTTGATACCAGAAACATGACGACAAAGCGCCGTTTTGTATTATGACGGCCGAAATACGTTTACCGTTGTGAACGGTCATTTCTAAGTCGGCTGTGCCGTTTATTTCCATTGCGAAGAAGTCTACAGAACAAAAACCGCCGATCTGTTGCTGAAAACCCACTTTTGCTTCTTGTTTTGTCTATTTTTGCTTGTTTTGCCTTTTTTTGAACGGGAGAGAAGGTTACCTGCAGTGTCTCTAGTTAGTTTGAGGAGTTAAGGATTAGTGAATAGAGATGGAATTAATACATTTGAAGTTAAAGGATTACTTTTTATGCATAATATTTATTTATGTGGGTTAAAATTTTATTATAAATCTGAATTTTTAAAAATGTATATGTAAACAAACTCCAATTTTTATATGCAATCTTCAAATATTCCGTTTCTCATCACATTGTTGTTGCCATTGTGGTTTCCTCGTTTCTGATAACATAGATATAAAGCCCAGCCCATGTTTGTTGCATTTCATGTATAAAGGCACAAGCAAATATCAAGATTTACAGGAGCTAGCTGTGAAAAAACATAATATATTCACCAAAAGCAAACATTTTAATATCCCATTTGTTAAGAACAAGACAACTCAGAAAATTGGGTTGCACAGTACACAATTATGAACTACCAACAATACAAATGTTCTGCTCAGCAGAGATGTAATTTCTCTGAATAAACATCACATACAGTCCGATGCAGAAAGAAACTAAAATAGGTCCAAAAACTGCACCAAAAAAAATAATAATAATAATACATACATCACTGTCCGCTTCAGCAAACTGAGCCAAACTTTTAAAAGATTTTCATTTCTTCAAACCTCTGCCTTGTCTTCAGAGCCATGCAGGCCAACAAATATTATATATCTGTCTCCCTTTTTCCTCATGGTCCTCCCCTACCTCCCATTCCTATCTGTGCTTCTCTTTGATAGAAGACATCCCCCAAAAATATCAGGCTGCCTATCATTTGTAACCGCCCCAAACCAAAAAATTACTCCCACTGTTTGCACGTGGTCATAAAGAATCTGTATATAAAACACTCTTATTTCCTAGAAGGGAAGGAAATCAGGATTTTTGTGGTTAAATCAATTTTAAATTGGAACAATATCAAGTTTTATAATGAAATAGTCAGAGCCTTTACTGTTTTAATTAAAGAATGCTGACTACAGTGCACTACAGAGCCTCTCTGGTTTCTTGATTCCTGTTGGTGTTTTTGGTTCTTGCGGTCCTTTTATTGGCTTTCCTTTGGATCTATTATTTTAACCATAAAGACACATTATTTCTGATATTGGCAAGATGCACAAATTTTAGGGTAACAAGGGTTTATATCTGATCTATGGGGTTTGGAGAGTTCATTTTCTTGTGCTGATTGTCTATCTTCAGTCTATCTGAATTTTTAGGATTTTTTGAAATTGATGTGCAAGGAATCTTTTTTTAAAACGGACAAACCTACTTTGTAATCGGTAGTTGTTTTAATATATATTATTTTACCTTTATATAAAAAAAGTACTCATGAATAAAAGCATAAATATAAACTAATGTTTAAAATTTTATATATAATTTCAAATATATATTTTAATTTTAAAAAATAAGTTATTTCATTTTTTATATTTTTGTTAACAATTTTATTTGTTGTACTTTATAATATTTTTAGAACAATAATTTCTATGTTATAAAACATATAATTATTAATTAAATCAAATTCATAATTTTTAATATATATTATTTATTATTAATATTTCAAATTAATTTTTAATATATATTATTTATTATTAATTTTTTAAAGACATCAATAGAATGATAAATTTTTTTAAAGATTTTTTCTAAAAGACGTTATAAGCGTGCTAGAGCGCAACGAGGACAAAAGAGTACGGGAAAAGAAGATTATAGCCAATATGGAGTGGGGAAAAGACAGACGTATGGAATAAAATGGGTGCGAACAGGGAAAGAAACAAAAGGGCCTTCAAACGGAGATTATTTTTAAAAAGAATCCAATTTCTATTTGTGAAACTAAAACGGAATGCAGGGAAATAAGGAGGAAATAGGGCGCAGCAGGATACAGCAATCCCACAAATCCACTCGGACTCCACTCCGTTCAAAAAGGTTCGAACTCTTTTTCTGTGTATTTCATTTCTCTTAATCGTTTGCTGCTCAGTTCGGCATCTCCCATTAAAAAGGCCAAGCATCTGATAAACCCATTTCTTGTTCTGTTGAAAAATTACTGTAATTATAAGATTTGCAGCGTAGACATTACAGTAAATGGTAAATTATTGTTGTGTACTTTGGACAGGGTTGCTGATGAATGGAACCATCGAGTATGCTGAATACTCCAAAGCCACCGGCTCTGAAGGGAACAGAGATAGTAGATTCGAATTTAGTACCCTTCTAGAATATCAGAGGCTTCATGGAATACATGTCGTCTGGGGTTTAAACAAACTTGAATCGCAGTTACAGATTGGAAACAGTCTGCCAGGTGAAGCGCACCTACAGACGAAGTAAATTGATAACTAAAATCAGTCTTCGATTTCGATTGCTGTTCTTGCCAATCAACGATTCAAGATGAAAACAAAAGTTAGGAACAGTTCTTGCAATACGTGTTTGACCAGAATATAATGAATGGTCTTGCAACATCTTATTATAATTTATCAGCCATCGTTTAAATATTTCATGTACTTTAAATCAGAAATACTACTGAACAGGACCATCGTGAGGACATAAATTGGGATTCAATTTATTATTCTGCATCCTTAATTATAATTAAGATCCCACATGGAGGTGTAGGACACGGATTGAATATAAAATCAACAATTGGGATTCAATTTAGATTTTGCATCCTTGATTCCGCCCATGGAACTTGAGCCGCAAGCAAACCTGCCAAATTTGAACACAGACAATTTGACGCGCTTAAATTCCGTTTTTATACTGAAAACCGACACGGTTACTCGCCGCTTCAATTTCTTATATAAAGAAGACACGTACAATCAATTGCTTTGCAAATACTAGAAATCAATTAGCAGTAAGCTTCAAATTGGAACGAAATTAACCGGTTGTAAGAGTTTCAACAACTGGCTTCGGATTTTATTTACAGTTCTGAAATGGTGAATGATTCCACGTACTCTCATGATGATAATGTTCCTGCAAAAACTCCGTTTTATGTGGGGTTGGACAAACGTGTTTGGGATTTGAAGAGGCTATTGTTCCGAAACGAGGTGTCGGTCGTTGGCGTTCATTGTATGGGAGGTGGTGGAAAGACTACTCTCTCATTGGCTTTATGCAATGATCTCCAAATTAAAGGTGATATCCCCTGTAAATTCTGTTTATGTTTTTCTGAATGTTTTAATCATTTATTTTAAAAAGTATTCTATTTTAAATTTCTGGGCTATCCTAAGTTTCCTTTATGCCATATTACCTGCATGTAGAATCTTTATTATATCATAGGAGGTGCTATGCTACTCTGGTTCAGGTTTAAGGACATCTTTTCATGCATGTTAAGCTATTTAGTCTAAAATATACTTGTTTTTTTCATGGATTCCAGATTATTTTGAGAACAATGTGATTTTTATCACTGTTTCAAAGTCCCCAAACCTAAAAGGAATATTAGAGACCATGTGGGAGAAAATAGCTAAGAGGAGAAGACCAGAGTTTCAGAATGTGAAAGATGCGCACATAGAGCTGCAGCAATTGCTTTCGAGGCAATCCAAGCCAACTCTAGTTATTTTAGATGATGTTTGGTCTAGTGAAAATTTGGAAGCATTACTATTTGAAGGTCCGGCATACAAGACTCTTATAACCACCAGAGACGAGTCCACCATCCCCAAAACTGCCTCTTCACAACTCTATCAATTACCATTGTTGGGAACAGAGGATGCTCTGTCGCTTTTCTCCTTCTGGGCTTTTGGACAGACATCAATTCCAAGCGATGTAGATATGAATCTAATAAAGGAGTTATGGATCTATCTGAAATAATTCTTGTTTTGGGAGCCATATATATATAAAATTAGATTTTGTTGTCCTACAAGGTCCGATTATAAATTTTCTTTGCATTTTATGAATTGCAGGTACAAGCAGAATGTGATGGTCTACCACTTGCTCTAAAGGTGATTGGAAGTTCTATGCATGGGGAAGACCACAAGGTTTGGAAAAGGGCAAAGAAGATTTCTGAAGGGGAATACATATCAGATTATCACAGAAAAGGGCTATTTAGATCGCTGCAGACCAGTATTGACTCCTTAGATGATGTAGCCAAGGAATGTTTCTTAGACTTGGGGTTATTTCCAGGGGGCAGGAAAATCTGTGTTGATGCACTATTGGACATTTGGGTTTATGTTCGGAAGCTACGAAGGCATGATGCTTTTGACATCTTATCAGAACTTGCAAGCAAAACTTTGTTAAATTTAACTAGCAATCAAAGGTAATTGTCTTTTCTTTTATATATTAGATTTCTTCTAATCATGTTTTCCAACACTAACCTGAAATGCTTGCACTTAACAGAGGGAGTTCATCAATCTCATATGGAAATGCTTCGGAGCTATACTTTTCTCAGCATAATGTGCTGAGAAACTTGGCGTTATATTTGGGACACCAAGACGATATAGTTCACAATAAGAGGTTGGTCATAACAAGGAAGGACTGTAGGTTGTTGGCGAAACGGGAGTTGCTTAATGATAGAGCATTTGATACTCAAATTCTCTCCATTCTCACCGGTGAGTTTACTGAAAAACTCTTACACGTGCATTTTGGTCAAAAACATTTCTTTTAAAGAAAACCAAATATTTTTAATGTTCATCTTTGATATCAAATTGTAGAATAGAATTGAATTTCAAACATAATTTTCTCCATAGAATAACTAATTTGGCTGGCATGTGCATGAAATCTGTTTCTGATTGACACTAAAAAACTTGTGGTATGTCATTGCTATTCTAATCGCTTTTTCAGCGAATAAACTCGACAGACTATTAAAACTATTCATTTTTTTTTTTGGATGCCTTAAATGTCCTCCTTCCTAATAAGCAGCAATATGCAACACTACTGTTTTCAATTCTCAAAATTTTCTGTGTGTAACACTAAAGCTTTTCCTGTCTACATCGCAAATACAAGCATTCTTTTCCCTTACATATCTTCATTCTCGGATTCAACTTCAATATGATGAGACTTCAACAAGTGTAACTAGTAGTCCTAATTAATGCCCGATCTAATTGGATTTCCTTTGCAATTTTTATATGCAGGCCCTATGGAGGAAAATCACTGGTATGATATGACTTTCTCCGAAACAGAGGCTCTGTTGTTACTCTTTACTTCGACAGATTACTTTCTTCCCCCATTTGTGAAATCCATGAAAAAACTAAAATTTCTGATGGTATCCAATTGCGGTGCAAAGAAGGCAACAGTGAAAGGTCTAGATGTCTTATCTTCACTCACTCAACTCAAGAGCGTCCGCTTGGAGAGGTCGATTTCACCCCTTGTTGAAAAACAGAGCATTGAAGCACTGCAAAACTTAGAGAAGCTATCTTTGAGCTTATGTGAAGGATTTGGAAATATATCCACATTCACCAAGCTCCAAGATTTTAACCTGGACCACAGCAGCGATTTGGAGGAGTTGCCCCCTGGTGTCTGCAATATGCGCTCCATTCTATCGTGGTCTATTACCAACTGCCATCTGCTTCAAAATTTACCTCATGATTTTGGAAATATGAGCTATCTAAGAATGTTAAGGTTATCAGCATTACCAGGCCTGAAAGAGCTTCCTCCATCAATTGGAAAACTTGGACAGCTGGAATACCTAGACATTTCAGTATGCGAGGGTTTGAAAGAACTTCCAAAGGAAATAGGACAACTCAAGAAGTTGAGGGAAATCGATATGAGAGAGTGTTCTCGTTTGAAGAAGTTACCTACTACTGTTTGTGAACTAAGTTCCCTGAAGCTTGTCACCTGTGATGAGAAGATTGGTAAGCAGTGGTTGCGGGCCAAGAACATTTCGATTCCGGAGCTCAGAGTTGAAATCGTGGAAGCACATTTTAGTTTGGAATGGCTCGATGATTAACTTCTTTTCCACCTCTCATCGTGAAGCAAAGAAGATAACGGCAACAATTAAAACAATATGGAAACGCCTCCTCAAAAAAGGTAACAATATGGTAACAATCCATTAGGCACTATTAACAGACTCAAAGGGAAACGCCTCTTCAAAAAAGGTATTCAAGTATTCCGGGACTTTTGGGACCCTTCCCTCTTTCAGTGGAAATCATGGCATACTCTTAAAACTCAGTTCCACCTTTCAGCCTTTGATAAGCAGCCATTTCTCGAAATCCAGCAACTGGTTACCTTTGAGCTTTGTAATCTGTTATCCTTGGGCTGCCATGCTAATTTCTTGAATGATTGGAGATGGCCTAATGCTCGTGGCATACACTTCTTCCCCTTTCGAACCATTTAAAAAAATATCTCCTCCCCCCTGTTTCCATCTCACCCCGCTTTAATAGGAAGTGGCATCGCACCTTTCTACGATCCAAATGGAATAAGCTCAACTCAGATTTGGAAATCTAAAGCAGACACCCAATCTCAGCTCTTAGCATGGGAAGTTCATGTCAAGCTTGCTCGTGGAACCCAACTTAAATTTGTTGTCCCTCTGCCCACTTGCCCCTTTTGTGGAAAAAGTGAATCCATAAAACATGCGTTTTGGCTCTGCTCTCATGCTTGTAGTTTATGGCACCCACTTTTCACCTCTCTGCCAGCTTTGTTTCCTCATGCATGGTCCTGGAAATTTGCTTTCTTGGGCTCTTCGCCGTCCTTCGATATTCTAACCCAAACCTGCAAACAAGTGATTCTCAAACTTTTTTGGAAACTCCATTGTCTTGCTGCATTCTCCAACACCATTCTCCCACTCCTGTTAGAAACCCATTTGATCTATTTTAATTTATCGCTTTATTTAGTAAACCTGCAATCTGTTCGTCCAATCACTTCTCCACAAGAGAAATTACATGACCTTCCTCTTCAATTGCACAGCCCAATTGAAGGAAAGGGAGTTTGATCGTTGATTACCTCTTTTTATGTCTTACAGCAGGTTGTATGTGTTGCTTTCAGAGGGCTTATCATGAATCCGAGGATAGGAATTGCTGATGTTCTGGCTCTCAGGATCCATCCTTTTGTAAACATTTTGTGTTGAATGCAGCTATTCGAAGGTTTTATTGGCAGAGGATCCTTATTGTTGAGGGGGCTTTGTTGCCAAAACAACTGAATTGGCCATCTTTGTAGGGGTTGCAGCAATCATTTCAAGGATTTTATTAGGGTATATTCCAGAAGTATGAGGTTTCAGTTGATCATTTCAAAGCTGAAAATGGACTTGCTGAGGATTCATATTGCAGATTTTTGTATTGGTTTTGAGGGTCAAAAGTGTTTAACCTGTCTGTTTATTTCTCCTTGTTGTAGCAGCAGTTCTGTTGGTATCTTACTGGTGTATTTTTATTGCTTCTTTCAATTAAAAAATAATAATTAAAACAATAAAACACTTATTTTTATTTTTTAAAGTTCTTGAAGATATCATATATATCTCTATTGTCTCAAAGGCAATTTAATTTGTAATAGCAACAGCTACATGAAGATTGTAATTATTCCTTTGAGCAATAAAAATATTGATATATTGCTTTGTGGATGTTTCCTTGGCATATTGTCAAGGTTTTACCACGTAAATTTGTCTTGAACTGTCACTTATTTTGTTATAGTATTTTATCTTTTCTATTATTTATTCACAACTAATTGGTGTTGCGATTTTATATTTTGTGGGTTCATGTTTCCACAACAAGTGGTATTAGAGGAAATTATTTTGCAACGATTGTTAGGATTTGGTGCTTGTTTTGTAGCATCAAATAACAAAGGTTTCAAATGCAAGGTTCGAGGTGGAGAAGTTCAATGGGAAGAATAACTTTGAGATATGAAAGTTCAAGATGCATGATTTGTTAGCACAATAAGGACTTCAAAAGACATTGGTAGGCAAGTCAAAGAAATCTACAAATATGATGGAGAAATTCAATGGGAAGAATAACTTTGAGATGTGGAAATTCAAGATGCATGATTTATTAGTGCAACAAGGATTGCAAAAAGCATTGATAGGCAAGTCAAAGAAACCAGCAAATATGATAGAAGTGGATTGGGAAGATCTAGGTACAATAGCTTTTAACATAATTGTATTGTGTTTTACATATGATGTTCTTTTCATTATTGTTGGAGAGGAAACAACAAGAAGCTTATGAAACATAATGGGGAGTCTTTACATGACAAAATCCTTGACAAATTGAATCTACTTTAAGAGGTAGTTGTATAGTTTACAAATTAAGTAAGATACACAAATGGTTGATCATTTAAATGTTTTCAATACTCTTAAATATGTCAATTAACTAGTATGGGTGTACAAATCAAAGATTAAAACAAGGCAATTATATTATTGTGTTCATAGCATGAATCCTGGAATCGCTTAGCCACGTCCATTAGCTTAAGCACAACCAACACCCTTGAATTTGATTTTGTTGTGGGAGTTTTGTTTTTTGCAGAGGTGTGAAGAAAATCTAATATAGAAACCTTTGTGCTAGAAGCAATGGTGGCTAGGGGTTGATCCACATAAAAGGGGGGAGATTTGAGAGGTGCATCTATATCTAAGTCAAAAGGCATAAATTCTAAGGGAAAACTTTGGTATTGCAACAAATCGTGCAACATCTCAAGAAAGTGTAACAATCGCCCCTAAGTTGCTACTAATTTTTTTTCAACAAGTACCAACTCAATTTAGAAAAAATACCAAACTTAATCAACTAAGCATCTTCCATATAGCTTAGAAGTGCTAACTTCAAAACTTCTCCATTCACCATGGTGGCATCAACTCAACATCGCCACTTACATGCTTACACATAGGAGTGGTAAGCTCCCAAGGTTAAGGTCATTCCTAGACCTAGACCTTAGCCTTGGGGGTTCATTCTTGATGACCCTGCCTATGTATCCCCTCGTGGAAATTCAGAGGCTTCGTAGTTCACTTGACAATGTTAGAGAGAGCTCATTCTCTTTTCTCAAGTATGTGATCTTTAATCTCACCTTTAAACCATGACTATTCATTAAGTAACCTATCAACCTAGCCCATTGTAATACAATGATAACAACTCAACATCAAGTGTTGGTCCCACACCAAACATTACCAATTAGTAGTGTGCAAACATACACAATACACAAGGAGTTATATCTTTCAACAATCCCCTGATTCCCATAGGGAGTGACTTGAGCATACATTACATATACATAGTGATTGGTTCTAGCGTACATCACATATACATAGTGACTAGCTCCAACATACATTACATATACATAGTGACTAGCTCTAGCATACACCACATATATACAGTGACTAGCTCTAACATATGTCACATATACACAATGACTAGCTCCATCATATGGAACATATACTCAGTGACTAGCTCCAATATACATCACATATACATAGTGACTGGCTCTAGCATACACCACATATACACAAGGTGACTATAATTCATATGCACGTCACAAATACAACAGTGATTGGCTCATATGTATATCACACATACAATGGTAACAAGTTCATGTATACATCATATTACAACAGTGACTAGCTCATTTATACGTCATAAGTACATTAGTGATGGGCTCATGCTTACATCACATCACAACAGTGACTAGCTCATATGTACATCACAAGTAAATTAGTGGTGGGCTCATATATACATCATATCACAACAATCACTAGCTCATACATACCCAAGTACATTAGTATAGGCTCATGTGTATATCACATCACAACAATGAATAGCTCATACATATGTTACAAGTACATTAGTGATGGTCTCAAATGTACATCACATCACAATAGTGACTAACATATACATAGTGAAAGACTGACACATCTACAAAGACTAACTATCACCTGCCCATAGTGCATCCCAAATAGAAAAGGAATGTCAATTCATTGCACACTACATCGTGGGTCACATTCTTTTCCTCACTCTTCTACACCAATGATCAACTTGAAAGAGGGTTTTGGGGAATTTCCATACTACATTGAGGCTCCACCCTCAAATCAACAAGGACAAGTATACCATTTCCACATCAAGATATGACAAAACTATACTATAAATGTTGGTCCAACTGTTACCTACCTATTCTTCATTATAAACTCTCTTCCCTACATTCCATTAGATGGCTAAGAAACCAAGGACATCCATCACTGGAATAATATACTCCTTGACTACTACCAATTTCGAGCATCATAGTATTGCTCCTTGACTATTCTCAATCTAAAGCATCATAGTATTGCTCCTTGACTACTATCAATCTTGAGCATCATAGTACTACTCCTTGACTCATGCTTAGCACTATAACTGGAAGAGAGGTTCCTAATTAGGAATAAGTAGATCACAATCGGCTGATTGGAAGCCTATACATAGTTGAATATAAGTCAAAGGTTAATTTTCACTGCACAAAATAAGTCACCTAGAACCAACATAAGATAAGCTCAACTCATCATGTACCAACTACTAAGTAGTCAAATTCATTCCTTCGTTCAACAAGTACTATTCAAAACCACATTATGTATTAAATGTAAGTTCAAGTTTTCTTAACTCTTGAGGAACAAACCCAAATCTCAGAGCTATCCCCATTAGACCCTCCCTATGAACTTGAGGTTATAGAGGCATCCTATGCCCGAGGATTAACTACATACCCGATGTCAAATGGATCAAATCCACACATATTTTTCCTTACAAAGTCTCTCAAAGGACCTACACACAAGTTCCCATGATCAGGGTTTTGTTTCCCTTTAACTAATAATAGTTAACAGTAGTTAGGAAATCATAAGTAAGTTCATTATTTGGCAACCCATACTATAACACTTCCCTTAAAGATATTGATGTTTTTAATCAAACTCTACCCAGTATTATTCATGAACCTACTTGAACATCCCAAGCTTTGTATTATCAACATAGGGGCTAAGATTATTACTCAACATGAAATTACCTTGGTTTACCCAAACACATAGGAAACCACTTCCATTTGAAATTCACCTAATACATTAAATATATAGAGTGTTATATTCAAGGGGTCAATTCATATGTAGTAGTCATCAAAAACATCTTTCCCCAATACCCAAATACCATTCTAGAATTATATAACATGTCTTATTATTGGAGTAAGCAAAATGACATTAAAGGAACTTATTATGCTTGTTGTCACTATAATAGAGTTTTCAAAATGGTCCATAACTACATGTATCTCAATATCTTCTCAATATAATGCTACATCTAATATTTCCAATATTGCACAAGTATCTAAAACCTCATAGTTTTACTAATTTAAAAGCCACATTGATATTAAGCCTGGGAAAGATGAGTAATAGCTATTTGGTATTGATATTATTCTGATATACTGGCATCATAACCATAACTAATGTTTCACTTAATTCCAAGCATGTTAATAACTCTTCACAATATGAAAACAATTTAAATTTCAAGATAGAAGTTATGATCTAGACACTTTTCTTAGCCATGGATTGACAAACATTTTGATTACACAAGCTTGCTATGCCACTAACAATTGTAATCTTGTAGGTAAGTTTCAATGGGTCCAAAATGAGTTATTAAGCATTTTATTAATCTACATTATATCATTTTTTATATTGATATCATGCCACAAAAGCAACATCTACAATCACTAGGTATTATCAAATTCACATATAGAGGTGATGCCTTTTGCAAAACATGTGTTTCTTTACCCCTCTACCATATTGAGCATGATAGGAAATTCTTGAATTTCCCACTAATGCACATAGGTTTAATCAACTCGCATGCAATTCTCTCATAACCATATTATTGTAAAATACTTAAATTGGGCTATTACAAGCCACCTAATATCATAAGTCTACTCATCTTGATAAATATGTCTTCCAATTTATCAAGGGTCACTATGTTGTATGTTCTTGTGCCTCTCTTTTCAATATCCATTCTAATAGTTTAAATTATAATTTCAAAATATGAAAGCTCAACTATATCAATTTGTATAGTGGATAATGTGTTTGTGATGATAGTGTGACTCATTTATTCATTTATCTAGCATATTAAGTTTGAATATGTATAGACAAAGACTTATGAATAAACACTTTATGTAAATATATCCAAATGTGCATAAAAGGTTGCATGTACACATGTATAACCTGAACTAAGATCTTTGTTAAACTCAAAAATGATTGTACTCTTTCCTTAAAGGGATTTTTGGAGCTATAAGTTAAAATTTAGTGTTACAATTATGAAAGCATACAATAAATTTGTAGATTGAACAATATTTTGAGAGGCCACATGTTTTCTAAACATTGGTTCACCAAAATAATTAATTTATATGTATAGAATTCAAATGATGATTACCAACGTTTAATGTTTAATTGCAAAAATAAAGTAGCTTAATCTCTAAAAATTCTTTGAAGGGAAAAATTGTGGTGCAACTCTGTCTAACATCCGCATTAATCTCATGTGTCTCATTCCCATTAGAAAGAAAAAGAGCAACATGAATAATCTCTAAGCCATGAAATTACTTGTAATAGTTTTCCTATATAGGTACCCTACTCATGCTTGCCTCTGATCTTTCATTCATGGGTCCTAGATTCCTCCTCTTTTCATTCTCTATTTTGATATCCCTCTATCCCCCTCTAGAATGGAATTTCATGGCGTGCTTTTACACCCCTTTTAAAAGTCTAGACAAGGCTAATTGAGTAGGAAATCTATCCACCACTTTGTGTTCCCTTCACCATAGACACTATACAGGCATTACCAAATATTGTGCTATTACTTCTTTGATGATTCTTTATCCTTTATGCTTGATGGGCGCCATGAACAGTTCATGAGCTTTGTTGGGTTTCTATAACTCGTTCAAAATCTCTCATTTGATCCAAGCAAGGAGAATTAGGGAAATGGTTGTGGAATCTTGACTTACTCATGTTAATCTTCTTTCCCTTCCAACTCATCTCACCTAGGTCAACCATCTCTCCACGTGATTTTCTCATTCTCTTACAAATTTATTTTCTCTCTCTCTTGTGCTCTCTACATTCCTTCTCCTTGTAGTTTATGTTCTCTTCACCCTCTCTCCTCATGCCTTACTCTCCATTATCTACCCCCAGTGCATGAAAAAATCTAGAAAAACATCCTTCCAAATCGCATGTTCAACTTCTCCACACATTATCCTTGCTCATGTTTCCTCTTGCTCGGTTGTTTTTGTTTTTTCCCAATACCATTTATGCTTCATCTAAGCCCAACAAAGTTGATTTAAGGAGGTAGTGGGTGGAAGAATACCAACACTCCATGATTTGACCTCTTACCTACAAATCGAATGGCCCAAGGAGTATGGGTGTCATACCTTGTTTACTACACAACCCTCTCTTCTTTATCTATTTGTCCATACCTACATTGAAATATTATATCCATGTCCTCTTCTCTTGTCGTGGCATCCATACTCATGCAAGTACTCTCGCTGACTATCATTCTAGAGGTTTTGATGGTGCGGGATGTGACATCCTCCCCCCTTAGAAATAATTCAGCTCGGCTTACAAGTAAGTTGTATTTGTTAGTTTCTTGCTTTAGTTATACTCTAATCATTTAATGGTCTCCCCTTAGCCTATCTAGATATCTTAGGTCATCAATTTATGGCTTTTATATGCCACTTTCTTCAAAATTTTGGGTTATTACCCAATCTATATTATTTTGAACATATTATCATTTCCTTCCAAGGGTTCCATTTTCCTTAATTTGACCAATTTGGAATAATTTTTAAGAGATTTAAGAAGGCACATAAAAAATTATACACTCTAATTAATGGTTAAAAAGGGGCATATAAAATGTCACTCTTTCTCCAACTAATCACTCAAAGATATCTTAGGAGTCGTAATTGGATTGACTAGCAACCTCACAAGGTGAGTCAATTCACAATGAGGAGGACCTAGGAGGGGGTTCTTTTAGCTTTAAGGGGGTTCACCACCAAAAAAATGCTTGGAAAAGATAAATGAACATTCAACCTACAAAACTTAGTTATGCAAGCTAAATGAGATATGCAAATAATGAAATTATGCAATAGGGAGATAGGATATGTGTACCTGGGAAGTCTAGAGATGTTGTGAGGATTTCAAAAATGCAAAGAAGCTACCAAAATGTGCTATGGAGGACTAAGATGCCCAAGGTGGTGTATTAGTCCCATTGCTATTTTTCGGGGCAAATCAGAATCTTCGAATGTCGGAACTGGATCTAAATGAATATCTGAAAAAATATGTTGGGAGGACTAAGACGCCCAAGGTGGTGTATTAGTATCATTCTAAATTTATGAAAACTCTGAATGTGATCCCGAGCTCCAAATTCTACACTTGCTTCCTTTATGATCTTAGGTCCCAAGTCTTCCAGATCTAGCCTATAGGTGAGTTTCCATGAAGATGATAACTTTGTAATGCAACTTTGCACTCCAAATGATCTTCAAGACTTCAACCTAAACCTGCAATCATGAATATGCAAGAGGGGAAAAATTTGTTTTTAGTGAATGGGAGTTTTCCTTGGTCAAACCCCTTGTTGGTAATTAAACCTTGAAATGGAATAAAGTAATGAAGGGAAATGGTGAATGAACAACATGCAATGTTACAACTCACCAAACCCTTGTAAAGTCTGCAAAATTCTGTGAAATGACTGTAATGGATATGGATCTTGAACCAAAGATATGGACTTGAATTGCTAGCTTGAATCAAAACCCTACATCACAAATGTTAGCACAACAACACACATGATGCAAGAAGCTCTTTGATATGATGCTTGAATCTTGATGAATTGCTCTTGAATGCTCTTGTGAACTCAATTTGATATTATGAATGCTCTCACAAAAGACTTGGATTGAAATGAATGAATGAACCTTGTATTTATACTTATCTATATTTAATATCTTGAAATTAAATCACACCAAGCTGACATATGAATTCATTAAATAAAGGAGGCTAAATCTTGCCAAAATTTGAAATTAAATCTTGAAAATGACTAAAGGAGGACTAAGACGCCCTAGGTGGCATCTTAGTCCCAAGTCATTAAACTTGGGGCACAAACACCAAAAAGGGGCCCAATTAAGATGCCTCAAAATCAGGGTCTCGAGACCTTTGGGGGACAAAGACGCCCTAGGTGGCATTTTAGTCTCAACCAAAAATTAGGGACACATAGATGAGAATCATTAGATTATCATTTATGCATTGGAGAATGTCAGGATTATCCAAAAAAAAATGTAATTCATAGGGCTTGTGGACACAAATAGGACCAATTAAGCCATAAATGAGGATAAATAAAGCAAGGTGGGCCCAAACAAGTGTGAAAATGCGAGGGTATGCATTTTCCTATACTACACACTCAACTAAGAATATTCGCTTAATCCAATTCTTGATTTTGAATTTATGGGTTGATTTTTCTTACGAGAGGTCATTTTTATACCATTGGGTACATGTGTTTACTAGTTAACCATTGGAAGGTACTATACCAAGCATCAAATACGACTCATCATCACCAAGAATTAAAATAATCACATCCTACCCATTTAATATATCACCAACCCTATCTTTAATAGCTAATAATCCATTCAAAATACACCTTATTAAGTTCTTTTCATTTTAAGTTCATATGCATTTACACTTGCATCATGATAAGGTTTCTTAATACTCTTAATCTGTACAATGAATTTTTTCACATAGCGAGGGGTAAATTCAAATCAAATAAGTTGGCTAGAGGAAATAGAAATCATTATATAGAATAACCTTTTGCTACTCACTTTGATTTTCCTTTACGATTCATACAACAAAATTCCATTTTGCATCCCTTAGATAGCCTTGCTTGGGACTAGCAAACCATTCTCATAATCTTACAAATCCACTTAAGAAGTCCAAGGCAACTACATTCATACCATGAGACCAACATAGTTATAGTTGGTTAGTAGTGTAAGACAATATATGTTATCCAAAGTCAAGTGAGCTTCATAGGTCTAGTTTTTGAACTTGGTTTCTCCGATACCCATGTAGCAACCACCCCTTGTTTGGTACTAGTTTTTTTCTCAACAACTACCAACTCAATTCAAAAAAAATACCAAACTTAATCAATTGAGCATCTTCCATATAGCTTAGAAGTTCTAACTTCAAAGCTTCTCCATTCACCATGGTGGCACCAACTCAACATCACCCCTTATGTGATTACACATAAGAGTGGTAAGCTTTCAAGTTTAAGGCCATTCCTAGACCTAGACCTAAGCCTCAAGGATTCATTCTTGATGACCTTTCTTACATATCCCCTTGTGGGAAATCAAAGGCTTCGTAGTTCACTTGAAAATGTTAGAGAGCTCATTCTCTCCTCTTGTATGAGATCTTTAATCTCACCTTTAAACCATGACTATTCATTAAGTGTAAGCTATCAACTTAGCCCATTATAAAATAATGATATCAACTCACCATTAAGTGTTGGCTCCATACCATACATTACCAATCAGTAGTGTGCAAACATAGACAATACACAAGGGGTCGTATATTTCCATAAACCCCCAATTCCCATAGGAAGTGACTCAAGCATTCATCACATATACATAGTGATTGGTTCTAGTACACATCACATGTACATAGTGACTAGGTCTAACCTATACCACATATACATAATTACTAGCTCCAACATATGTCACATATACATAGTGACTAGCTCCAACATATGTCATATATACATAGTGGCTAGCTACAACATATGTCACATATACATAGTGACTAGCTACAACATACATCACATATACATAGTGACTAGCTCTAGCATACATCACATGTATACAATGACTACATCCAACATATGCCACATATACATAGTGACTAGCTCCATCATATGTTACATATACACAGTGACTAGCTCTAACATATGTCACATATACATGAGGTGACTAATTTATATCCACATCATGCAAGTACAAAAATGATTGATTGGCTCATACTCATATCAAAAATGAAACTTGGTGACGAGCTCGTGTATACATCACATTACAATTGTGACTAGCCCATATGTACATAATTGTACATTAGGGATGGGCACATACGTACATCATATGTAGCTCATACCTAAGTTCTACTCCTCAGGCTCCTCAAGCCCCTCAATCTTCTTAGGATCCTCAATCCCATTAAGCTCCTCGGGCTCCTCAAGCCCCTCAAGCTCCTCAAGCTCCCCCAAAGAACTCCTAGTATATTCCAAAATTTGGAAATAATTGAGTTATTTAGGTTCCTCCTTCTCCCCTTCAGATTCCTACTATAGGATTCAGATCAAGCCTTAGTCCTATGCATTGACTAAATCCTACCCCATCTACACAACCCCAGGGGTATCTCACTCAGAATGTCCAAAACCCACCATCACATGCATTAATTCATCCACCACATCTAGGGAATATGTTGCCTCCTATGTCTCATCCTCCTACATCAACATAATATCTTGTTCCTCGTGTACCAATTCAACCGGTCTATCACACTTCCTATGCTACCACACCATATTCATCCTAGGTCCCATCTCCTGCAAATCAACCTCCACAATCCAATCCAAATCACTCCATCCTACCACCTCCTAATCCTCCAACACAATCCTATCAAAAACCTCCATTTAAATCCTATCAACCCTCATCACAATCCTATCAGCAACAACAACCTCTCTCACAAGCTTATCCACAACAACCACCATCCCAATCTCATACCAATCTTTCATTGCAATACCATTCACGGCCTCCACAATACTATCCCAATCCTCCACCTAATTATTTATCTCCATGATACCATCAGTATCCCACATCAACACCTTACACCAATCCTTGTGTCCAACAAGATTCATACCACCAACAACCTTTTGTGACTCCATGCCAACAATACACCTCTCAAGAGTATGTATATCAATCATATCTACAACAACAACCTCCACAACAAGAGTATACCAATCCTCAACAACCTCAAACCAAACTGCTTCAATATCAATCCCATCCTTACACTCAACAACCACCACCTTATTCGTCACATGCTACCTACAATTACCAGCTTAACCCCTCACAACCTCCCACACAAGATTACAGAGGTATACCACAACATTCTTCATAACATCAATCCCAACTACCATCATATTTCCAACATCCTTCACATCAATAGATACATTCCAATCCACTCCAACAATCGACATATCAACCCCAATCATATCAACAACCACCTTACATCCAACAACAATCAGCATATCCCAATCCATTGCTTAATCAATTGCATCCTCTGTCGCCTCCATATAATCCATATGCTCCCCCATCTCAATCCAATATGGAAACTCCTTCACCATTAAATAAAGAGTGGGAATACATAAAAATTTCTCGTAAGAACTTACAAGTAGGAACCTCCACAAATAAGTCCTTCAAATTTGAAGAGATATGTTTGTATCCATTTGATCCCTCCATTGCCACAACACCTTTCTAAAACATTTCAAAATTCTTAATTTGACAAGTATAAGGAAAAAAGTGACCCACATGATCATCTCCAAGAGTTTTACATGCATTTCCAAGAGGTGTTTTACAATGATGACTATCTCATTCATTTGTTCCCTCAAAGTTTGGGCCGAAAAGGTTTGGAGTGGTTCTTATACCTCCCTTGTGGGTCTATCTCTACATTATCTGATCTATCATATAAGTTTGTGGCACACTTCTCTTATAACCTTGAACATGATGTGGATACAATGGAATTAAGTGCAAACAAGCAGCATCTTGGGGAGACTTTTTTGAATTATTTACGAAGGTGGTGTGCTCAAGATAATTGTCTCTCGTATCATCTCCTTGAGAAAAAATTGGTTAATATCTTTGTCGAGAACCTTCACACTGAGAGGGATTATCAATTGCACCTTCATTGTGTGTCCACCTTTGTTGAAGTAATTGACAAGGGTGTTACTATTGAAAAAACACTCATAGCTAATGGATTGGTCAAGATCTATAAGGAAAACAATGACAAACCTTCTAATGATAAATCTCACTATTAGAACAAAAACAAAAATGTTGTCAATGATGGTGTAACTGATAAAAAGGTCATTCAAGTGGCTAACACCTCCCAAGGTCATCAAAATGTGCCTACTCAATCAAAGACCAATGCCATATCTATTCCTCAAGGAACTTTACATCCTCCTAATCAAGGTAATGCCAAACACAATTTCACACCAATAGGATAACCCCTTGATGTTGTCTTTCAAAATTTAGTCCAAGGCAATGTGGTTACCTATCCAATCACCCAACCATTTGATAAAACCAAGGCTAAACCTAATTGGTATAAGGAGAATAAGTATTTAGACTGTCATGCAATCAAAGGTCATTCTACAAATAAATGTATGAAGCTTCAAAACTATTTCCAAGATCTTATTGATAGAGGGGATATCATCATTGAGGGTAACCAATCTACCTCTTATAATGCTCAATTACAAATATACCAAAATGCCTTTCCTAATCATAATCAAGGAGCTAGTACCTCTAATGTAAATATTGGTCCAAGCAATATCCAAAACAATAAGACCAATAGTGTGGATTACACTAAGGTTCCTTTCAATTATGATAATGTGATCAGTTGCATCACACAAGTAGATCCACAAGTGTCGATGATTCGAGTGAAGTCTAAAGAACCTTATTGTGCATTTACCACTTGTCGTGGCCAAATATCCATTTTGAGTCCATCAAATTCATCCCAAAAACCACCTATAAACCACCAATATAATATCCTAGATCACCTTGGTAAAACCCCCGCTCAAGTATCTATTATAGACTTGTTGAAGTCTTCTCGCATACACTAAGAGATCCTCACCAAAGTTCTATAGGATTCTCACATCCCTAATGACATAGATCTCACCTAATTCCAAGATCTTGTGCGACACTTATCCTCTACATACCAGTTGGGATTTATCCAAAATGATATTCCTCCCATTGATATCACTCATAAACCCCATCTCCATATTGAAGTCCTTATTGCCAAGCATAAGGTGAAGTGGGTCCTGCTAGATAATGGTTCTTCCCTCAACCTATATACCTTGAAGTTCATTAAATAGGTGGGATATACTCAAGATGATATGGATAATTAGGTAATCGCAATCAAAGCTTATGATAATGTAGAGAGAGATTTATATAGGGCACCATTTTCCTTCTTATTTAGGTGGGTCCAGTTATGTAGTACACAACATGTCATGTCCTTTATCTTGAAATTCCATACAATCTCCTCCTCAACCACCCATGTGTCCATGCCATGCAATCCATTCCACCCACCTACCATCAGTGACTTAATTTCCCCCATAATGGAATCGAGGTTACTATCCATGTTGATCCATACCCTTTTGAGTATTTATGTGCTCTTGAGGCTACTTTCCCTAACTCTCAACATTGCCCAGGATTTGAATCGGTGCCTTCAAATTCCACCTCATCTTCTTCCTATGTCAATCCCAACACACTCCTTGCATCTTCTACTCCATCTTCCACCCTTGAATCCACTTTTGCAAAGGTCAAGATCATTGACAAAGGTTGTGGAGAATATGAAATGAGTACCACACTCAATGTGGGCACCATGCTCCCATCTCCATGCACATATGGATGACCATCTTCATCCAAGAAGTCGCAAGAAACAATCATAAAAAATATGGGCTCTACAAATTTTGAATCTCCCAAAAATTTGGCACAAGAATAAATTGAAGAGGATATTATCCATTGGGTATACCATGAGGAGCCCAAAATTTCATCTACTCTCTTGGAATATTTTCAAGAAGCATATCCTACCGCCCATCAAATGGCTCTGAAATATCAAGGTATTCTCCAACCTATTGAGCTACCAATTGCTCTGAAATATCAAGGACTTGGATATGATGTAAAGAAAAATAAACCTATAGTATCACCTAGTACATCGAACAATGCCAATACAAAATATGTTATTATTGAGGACATCCCTAAAGAGGTCATTAAGCTTTCTTACAATAATTTGGATGTCTCCTTCCTCTTTTCCACATCCATCTTCACCATCAACCTCCGACTTCGCCATCCCAAACTAATTGATTGGGACCAATGAGGATTTACACCCATTGATGTTTTTCCAAATGATGAGGCATTTATATATTTCATGGGTTTAAAGGAGGAATATCAATCAAATTATATCTTTGAGCTTGATCAATGTACTTATTTTGGGGAGGACAAACACCTCAATTACAAAAGTAGAAAACAAGAAAATCATCAAGGGTCTTCTAGTGAAGACCTCCTTGAGGCACTTTTAGACCAGTCAAAAGTAAAAACAAAGGGTGCATCCTCTAATGAAAACCTCTCTAAGACATTAGAGGATGGGTATGTTCATCTTCCCCTTATGGGTACTCATCTATCAAAAAGATTCTCTATTTTGATCAAGAAAACCATATAAATCAATCTAGGAACCAAAGAAAAACCAAAGATCACATATGTGGCCAAATATTTTTTAGAGGACAAGTATCAGGTATTTTCCAAAATCCTTCCAAATGGGTACATCAACTTTGCATGGTCCTACTCCGACATGCCAAGACTTGATCCTGCACTAGTGGTTCATCATTTGGATGTGTGTCCTAATGCTAAGCCAGTTAAAAAAAATCTCTATAAGATGCATCCATAAGTAGTTTTTCTTTTCAAAGTAGATCTCAAAAAATTATTAGTGACTAGCTTCATCAAATCCATTGATTATTCTGATCGGATATCCAATATAGTTCTTGTTGCTAAGCCCACTAGGGGCATTCATATATACACTGATTTCTAAGACTTCAATAAAGTGTCTCCAAAAGATGATTTCCCGGTTCCAAACATTGGAATTCTTGTTGATCTTATAGAGGGCCATGCTATGTTGTCTCTAATGAATGGTTTTCTGGATACAATCAAATCCATATAGTAGTTGAGGACCAACATAAAACTAATTTCACCACTCCTTGGGGCACTTTTTGCTACCATTTCATGCCATTTGGTCTAAAGAATGCAAGGGCTACTTATCAACATTTCATGACACTCATCTTTTATGACCTCATTCATATTTTCATGGAATACTACGTGTATGATTTGTTAGGAAAATATAAAACCCAAGAAGAGCATCCTAAAATCTTGGAACAAATCTTCAATCGATTGGAACAATATTAGGTGTCAATGCTAAAAAATATGTCTTTGGTGTCACCTCAAGTAAGCTCTTGGGATTCATTATATCTAGGAAAGGCATCTAGGTTGATCCCACAAAGGTCAAATCTATTTTGTATATGCCTCCCCCTAAGACACTTAAATAGTTGTGAAGTCTACAAGGTAAGCTCCAATCCATTTGGTATTTCATTGCTCAACTTGTAGATAAGTGTCAACCATTTACTCACCTACTTCGTAAGGATACAGTCTTCAAATGGGATGCTTCATGTCAACAAGGATTTGATAAGATCAATAAATATATTGCTAATTCACCTATTTTCATGCCGCGTATAGTGGATAAACCATTGTTGTTATACATTTCTGCTACTTTAGTTCCACTAGGGGTACTTCTAGCACAACATGATGAGAATGGAAAAGAGAGAGTCATATATTACATCAATCAAACTCTTGATGGATATGAAATCAGTTATATCCCCATAGAAAAATCATGTTTAGAAGTGGTCTTTATCTCTGAAAAACTTCAACACTGCATGCTTAGTCACTCCATCAAACTCATTTCTAAAATTGATCCCCTCAAGTACCTACTATCAAGAACAACATTAACAGGTCGTATGGATAAATGGTTCATGCTTTTAAGTGAGCTCAATATCAAGTATGTGGATTGTAAAGCTATTAAAGGTGCAAAATTTCAGGATGAAGCAATTTTTTTTGTCATTGAATTAGATTCATAGAAACTTTATTTTGTGATGGTTCATACACACAACATGGTTCGAGTGCAGTTATCATTTTTTTCACCCCTCAAGGTGACTTTATACCTAAATCTTCAGTATAGATTTTTCATGCACTAATAACATCACAAAGTATGAGGCTCTCATCACTAATTTGAGGATCATTATACAATGGAATATCAATTGGTTACATGTTTATGGGGAATCAAAACTCATAATCAAGAAAGTCAAGAAATTCATGGTCCCCCCCTTAGTGTGAACATGGGGAGAATGTACAACAAATGAACTAGAAATAGGATTGTATGCCTACACATAATTTTAAATTTGCACACTACTCTCTAGATCTTGTTGCACATGATCACCTACATATGAGAATTTATCTCACTTTCACTTCCAGTGAACTCATCGCCGTCTGACCATACTTCCAAGAAGTCTGATAGTTAGAGGATATTTGTAGTCAACTACTCTCCTATACAATTGTTTATAGTATCAATGATGTCCACATTCTCCTCCTTTCAGGCTTAACACTTCCAACTACAGTAAGCCAACTCTTGTGGCTCATGATCTTGATTCAAATGAAAGGAACCTCTCATCAACCTTTCATGGTTTTCACACAAGTTTACCACAAACCTAGACATGAACAAGACCACTCTCATCTGTTCACTATTGAAAATGAAGGTAAAATTATAGTAAAATGTAGCTTAAAATTTATAAATCTTGTGTAACTGTAGATTCAATTTTAGTATTATTTGTCACAATCTCTTGTGTATGATTAATCTTGAATTAGATCAATTTTAATGTTGTAGAAAGTAGACAAAAGATTGATAGAAGAAATATAAGACAGAATAGAATGGACACCACATGTATGAGGAGAAAACCCTTTCGGGTATAAAACTCCACCAAAATTGTTCTTGCTTGTATTATTTAACCTTTGAATGAGTTACAATAATACTGATACAATTCTCCTTGATGTGCTTCTTTGTTCTTCAAAAAATATTATTCACAACCTGCAATATTTTCTCACAAAACTCTCTCATACAATTGCTGCAATAATAGACAATATTCTTTCTTACAAACTCATAAGAGTTATCAAATATATAAGCACAAAGCCTCTTGGGAAAATCCATGCATAGGGTTGCCAAGTTGAGTTCAAACATGCATGCACAAGTCAAACAAGTGTATCCCTCAAATTTGGTGCCCAACATTGAAGTGTTAACCTCGTAGTTTTCAAAAATATCTTTTGCAACCTCATCCTCAAAGTAGGCACCCAAATTGGGTCCCACTTAACTGAGCATTATAAATATCTTTTCCATGCAATAGTTGTAACTCAAAGATGCCAACTTGGGTGCCCAAAGTGGGACCAAGTTAATATTTTTCAATTGAAACACATATGTTACTGATTCATGTAAAACAATATACATGCATGATCCTCCATTTGTTAACTGAATGTATCAACCTGTTATCTGTCCATGCAACTCAAGTCAACTGAGATTAACGAACATGCAACTGAAGATAACTGAAACATAACATAACTAAACTAAACTAAAATGAACCTGAATTGAACTAAACTAAACCTCACACACATCACCCCCTATTTTATAGGACCTCAACATGCATAAATCAAAATCCCTATTTTGTAGGAACCTGACATGTATTTCTGAAGTGTACTCAATTCACCAACCAATTAACTAAACCAAGGTGGATCCCACCTCCCATGTGGGCGCCCATGTGCTCCTATTTTGTAGGAACTCACTCCAAGGCATCCCAACATGCTCCTAACACTTAGAAATAATTACAATTGTCAAATTAAATGTTTATTTCATTGAAAAGTAATCTCTTTCTAATCCTAGAATTGTGAAACCCATTCTAAGGACTTAGGAGATACATGAAATATGTTAAGAATGCAATTAAATGGCATCCTATTCCCAACATTCTCCCTCTTGACATTATCATTGCAATTATTCTAAACAAGGAATCATTTAATATAAATCAAGTAAAGGACTCAAAGCCAATGGCCTTCTGCACCAAGAGAACTTTTATGTAGGAACCAGTTTCGTAAGATAATTTGCAGCATTGACCATAGTGTCATCTTTCTCAATCAATACCTTCCCACTCTCAATCATTTATCGCACAAGTTGATACTGCACATCAACATGCTTAGTATGAGCATGATACATAGGATTTTTGGCTAAACAAATAGCTCTCTGACTATCACATTCAAGTTTAATTTTCTTGCAATTAAAACCAATACCTTTCGCAAGTCTCTATAACCAAACTATCTCTTTGGAGGCATGTGTAGTAGCCATGTACTCTACTTCTATGGTGGAAAAATCAACCGTGGGCTTCCTCTTACTCATCCAACTAACCACAACTCCAAACAAAGTAAACACATAACCACTTGTTGACCTCCGACTATCCAGGTCTCCTACCCAATCTGAATCAACAAAACCCTGTATGTCCAATGATCTATGCATAATATCAATATCATTACCACCATGATAATCCAAATAGTAATCAGAAGTACCTTGTAAATATCTAAACACCCTCTTAACATAAGTCCAATGTTCTTTACCAGGGTTAGACATAAACCTACTTAGAACTCCCACTACTTGGGTTATATCTGGTCTTGTACAAACCATTGCATACATTAAACTACTAACTGCACTAGCATAAGGAATCTCAGATATTTCCTCATAATCAAAATCAGATTTTGGACTCATGTCTAAACTTAATTTTGTGCCAACTAGTAAAGGAATATTAATTGGTTTACTATCATGCATGTTAAACTGTTCCAAAATAGTATCAACATAATTGCTTTGACTTAAGCAAAGATTTTTCTTACCTGTATCTCTGTCGATCTCCATACCAAGGATATATTTTTCAGCCCCTAGATCTTTCATCTCAAATTTGTTAGAGATTTATGCTTTCAATTCTTTGATCATTACCTTGTTGTTACCAATAAACAACATTTCATCAACATACAAGATAATAATTAAAATATGATCATCAATTATTTTTATGTAAACACAATGATCTTCCTCACTCCTAACATAACCAATTTTTAATGCAAAATCATCAAACTTCTAGTACCACATTCTTGGTGACTGTGTTCAATCCATATAAAGATCTCTTTAACTTACAAACCAATTCTTCTTTTCCTTTTACAACAAAACCATCAGGTTGCTTAAATAAATCTCCTCATCAAGATCCCCATGCAAGAAAGCGGTTTTCACATCCATTTGCTTTATCTCTAAATCAAAATCAACAACAATAGATAAAAGGAATCTAATAGAAGTTAGTTTAGCAACATGAGAGAAGATTTCATTAAAGTCAACTCCCTCTCTTTGGGAGTAGCCCTTGGCTACTAATCTAGCTTTGTATCTTTCGAGATTACCATCTACTCCAATCTTCTTTATAAAGATCCATTTACAACCAATGGCCTTTCTTCCTTTGGGAAAACTCTTAAGATCCCACATGTCACAAGTATCCAAGGAAACCATTTCCTCATGCATAGCTTGTGTCCAAAGCTTGTTCTCATCCGAAGACACAACTTCCCTGTAAGATCTAGGTTCATCATTAGTACTTAACAAAGAAAATATACAATGGAAATCAGGTGGGATATACTTTCCAATGGGATTCCATGGGTAAGTGCACCAAGATGGTTCCCAAAAAGGGGACTTAAGTGGACAACTTTTTCTGAAATCAGGAAATACTGACCTTGGACGTGAAATTGAGGATAGTTACACTCAAAATTTTGAGATGGAACAAGAACAAGGATCAAAGTGCTCTGAGTCTACTTTCTAAACTACTAATTTATTTTTAAAATGGTTGAGATTAAGGGGTTCAAAAGAGGGATGTACACAAATTGGTGTTGTTTTTGTCAGAAAAACATAACATAGCAACTCTTGTACGACCCTCGTACGGTGAACATTTTTTTAGTATTTTTAAAATCGCAATGGTCAGAAGTTAGCTAGCAATATGTAGTTGATGCATGATTTTTCTGATAATTTTTTAATGAATATTTGATTTTTTACTAATTTTTGAAGTGGACATTTCCTGAAAAACAAAATTTTGGCCGTGCTACCCCTAGAAATTTTGGAAACTAATTGAATTTATTTTTTATTTTATTTTTTAAAATTTGTAGAATGGAGTCTAGTTTCTAAAAATGTAATTTATTTGAAAATTCGATGAATGGTTGATTTATAACGAAAAAATTACCAAACACTACATTTTGGAAAAAAAAAGATAAATAAAAGAAATTATGGATGAAAGGCTTAACATTTTCAGAAAGTGAAAAAAATTACATCGTTGGATAGCTAAGAGAGAACCCAACATTACCCATGCATTCTATTTTTTTGATATTGAACCATGTGCAATCATGATGGTGAGCACGAACTCGATTGTGTGAAATATTGTAGATTTTTTAAAAACACGTATTTGGTCATTGGGAATGCCTTCCAAGCCTTTGGGTTGGTAATCCAAGGAAAATACCAATCCTAAGGCTCAGGAATTCCCAAAGCAAGATATAACACAAGCGCGCTATAACGCACTCGTGTTATATCTCAGTTTTGACATGGTTTTTTCTTATGTGGGAAACATGTCAACTAAGACATAGCGTGAGTGCGTTATAACGCGCTCGCGTTATGTCCTCCTTTATGTTAAATTCCAATATATTGAATGTATGTTGATATATTTGTATGTTTGTATGTACATGTATGCTTGTATGTCATGTATGTATGCATGTATGGATGCTTATATGTATGTACGTATGCCTATATGTATCAATGCATATGTATTGTATGTATGTCTATATGTATGTAAGATTGTATCTACACATGTATGTATGTATGCTTGTATGGATGTAGCATTATATGTACATATGTATTATGCTTGTATGTATGTATTTACGTATGTCTTTCGAGGGAGGGAGAATTTAGAGAGAGAGAGAGTCTGGAGAGATGGAGAGGGGGTGGAAGTGAGAGTTTAAGAGAGAGGGAGTGGGAGAAAATGAGTTGGAGTGAGAGGGACTTAGCTAGGTAGGGTGGGAGGGATAGAGGGAGTGAGAGAGAGAGAGGGGGGGTGGGAGAGAGGGAGAGAGACAGAGAGAAAGAGAGAGTTATGTAGGTAGGGTGCCAAAGGGAGAGACTTGAGAGTGTGAGGGGGGTGAGAGGGAGAGACTTGAGAGATAGGTAATGAGAGGGAGTGTGAGAGAGAGGGAGTGTGAGTGAGAGACCTGAGAAAGGGAGAGGGTGTGGGAGGGAGTGACCTGATAGAGGTAGAGAAAGAGGGGGGTGGAGTGAGAGGGACTTATCTAGGTAGGGTGGGAGGGATAGATAGAGAGAGGGGAGAGAGATAGAGAAAGAGTTACCTAGGTAGGTTGCCAGAGCAAGAGACCTGAGAGATAGAGTGGGTGGGAGGGAGAGACATGAGAGAGAGGGAGAGAGAGGGAGTGGGAGAGAGTGGGATAGAGTGGGAGGGACATAGAGAGATATGGATAGAGGGAGCGAGAGAGGGTGGTAGGGATTGATTGAACGAGAGGTACGTAGAAAGAGGGAGATGGTAGATAGAGACAATTAGAGAGGGTGGGAGGGAGGGAGGGATGGAGAGTTGAGATGTATAGATAGAGAGAAAGTAATAGGGGTTGAGGGTATAGGGTTGAGGTATTAGGGTGGAGTACCTATAGGGTTGATGGTTTCTAGGGTATTAGGGTTTAAGATTTGAGGGTTGAGGGAATAGGGTCGATGGTAGAGGGCATTTGGTTGAGGGTATAGGGTAGAAGGTTTAAGGGTTTAGGGTTGAAGAGTTTACTTGGTTGAGGGTAGAGGGTTGAGTGTATAGGTTTGAGGGCATATGGTTGAAAGATTAGGTTTAGGGTCTAATGTAAGGGGTAGAGGGTAGAGGGTTTGAGGCATTAAGAGGGTATAGGAGTTGAGGGATTAGGGTTTAAGGGTTGAGGTTTGAGGTTTGAGGGTTGAGGGTTGAGGGATTAAGAGGATATAGGGGTTGAGGAATTAGGGTTTAGGAGTTGAGGGTTGAGGGTTGCAAGATTAAGAGGGTATAGGGGTTGAGGGATTCAGGTTTAAGGATTGAAGGTTTTGGGTTGAGGGATTAAGAGGGTATAGAGGTATCCATCTTTCCCACTATCTCCATCTACCCTCTATCTCTTAACCATTTAAAACCTTAACTTTTAAACCCTTAACTCTTAACCCTCTACCTTCTATCTCTCTCTCAGTTCGTCTCTTCCTCCCTCTATATCTCCATCTCTCCCACTATCTCTTTCTCCCCCTCTCCCTCTCTATCGCTCTCTCCCTCTCTCTCTCCCACTGTCACCCTCTCTCCCTCCCACTCTATCTTTCTCCCACTCTCCCCTTCTCCCACTTTCCCACTCTCTCCCACTCTCTCTTTCTCTCACTGTCCCCTTCTCCCATTCTCCCTCTCTCTCCCACTCTCTCTTTCTCCCACTCTCCCCCTCTCTCCCTCCCTCTCTATCTCCATATCTCCCACTATCTCTTTCTCCCCCTCTCCCTCTCCCTCTTCCTACCTCTCTCCCTCTTTCTCTTTGATAACGAGTTAGAAACAGTAATACCCTTTTTTGAGCAGATAATCAATCAAGGCATCTTCAATTCTAGGCCAACTAACCTAAGAGCAGGCATACCACATTTCACCAATATTTTCATATCACCCTCTTCCAATAGTGAATGAACTTCATCTGTATTAGTCAGACACTCTTCTTCCTTCTCCTTCTCTTTTGAGATAGTGATGACATCCTTTGCGTTAACTTTAGTCCTTATAGGTTCTAGAGGGGAACCACTAATGACAACCTCTAACTGCCTCTTATCGGAGGAGGAACCCTCCTAAAACTAACTGATAGGTGTAACACTAGACACTATCACACCAGAGCACATATTCATCTACAAAGATGAGAAATAGGCTTTGCATGCATTTTGTTTACCTTCCATACATTCCAAATATCCGTAAACTTGCTTTTCGACAAGGATGTTGAACTTCCACTTAACATTTTCTTTTGAAGGTAAAAAATTTCGAAAGTAGAACACTAAACACATGAGAAAAGACCCAAACCAAAAGGGATAACTCTCAACCAAAGACATTCTGACATTCTCAATTAGGTTTTCCATTATCAAGCTACACAGGACATACTATTGATTTTCCTTCACCATCTTATGTGCAAGATACACAACAATAGTAGATGTAGAACCTTCATGATTTCTTAAATAGATTTTGTATAAGATACCATAAGAAACATACCTCAATGCAGGGTCGGTAATGGTATTTATCAATAGAGCTCGAGGTCTTTTTCAATACTAGTAAGTTCCTCCACATCTTTGTATTTCATCATTTTCTTCCTAGGGAGGTCACCAACTCTACACAATCCAATAATAGCTTCAATGGCTTCCTTAGTGATCAGATAGGGTTTGTCCAAAGTGATGTTGCAATCCTTGAATCTACTCAATAGGAACAAGATACACTCTTTATTCAAAAACTAGGGGAATTTTCCCCATAGCTCCATACCTAGGGCACATACATTCTGCAATTCATCCGCCTTCAACCCTAACTCCATCTCCTTCATCTTTCGATGACAAATTCGCCCAACTCTACTCCCTTCAGCTTTAGCAAAATACCACCACTAGATTTGTTGCCAATCACCATGGATTCCATTTTCGTGCTTAACTTCTTCAATCCTCTATCGCTCAACAAAAAACTCTTCTTCTTCTTCGTAAACTGTGAGAAATGATTTGAAAAACTCTATCTTTTATCCATAATTTCTCATGATGAATTCATCGCCAAAATGTGCATTGATGACAACAATTATACTTCACTTTTCAATCAGTCAGATTAAGCTTCATCATGCAACATCACTTGGATCTAGCTTAGTCATGCCGATAACAAATCAATCTTACTTCGGAGAGGGGGAAACTGACAGGATATGTATTGTAAAACTCCCCCTGAGCCAAGGCAGTAGGCTTAGATTATGGAAGACCTTGTACCAAGATCCGGTACCACAGAAGAGCTCTCCACACTCGTTTCCTTTTTCTTCCGAACCATGAAGGTTTGCTTCTTGGATTCATCTGATTCTGCAACCTCCTTTTTGTTTTCAGTCTTTTTTGGAGCTACATATCTGCATGTGTTAGCATAATGTTTGGATTCATTGCACTTGTAACATCTTTTCCCAGACCTAACTGGGTGAACCTTGGATCTACACTGATTAGCTTTGTGACCATAACCATGGCATAAGTAGCAATAACCATAAAGAGATTATTCATTCCATTCCTTCTAGATAGATTAGATCATTGAATTTTGTAATGATTTGATTTATGATTGAACTTGTGACAATTAAAGCATTGAATACTTGGTTTCATCTTTCTTCTACACTATATGGCCTTATGTCCAAAAATTTTGCATAGAAAATAATGACCATTAAATGATAAGTACCTTTGAGCATTTGGTTGCCTCATCGGAGGTCTTTTTGTTGATGTTCAAGAGTTCCAGACCTTGCTAGATACAACGAATCTTGCTTTAGTTTCAACTGCATTGTCTTTACCCTTAGTGTCCTAACTCGAGCTTTCCCCTGAGAAGCCAAGTCCTCCCTTATCCTTGTGACATTTTTGTAGGGATAAAATTTGATCTAGAATCATGCTACTTTCGTATACTCTTGCCTCTAATTTTAGCTTTCTTAAGTCTTGATCTAACTTCTCATTTTCTTCCAATTTTCGTTTGATGGTATCCTTGAGATTTTCTTCTGTCTTCATCCAATCTTCCATTTTCTGTTTGATGGTATCTTTGAGATTTTCTTCAGTCTTCTTCCATTCTACCATTTTTTGTTTCATGGTGTCCTTGAGAATTTCTTCTATCTTCTTGCATTCATCCAACTGAAGCTTTAGATTGACAACACTTTCCTTTGACTCCTTTAATTCCTAGTCAACTTCTTTGTGTCTTGCTTTGAATTTACAGATTTGTAACCTTAGCTTTGAGATACAAGCATTTACCTTCTTGATTTTTTATTTCAATTCCTCATTTTTAGATTTTTTACTTTCCATATCACTTAATATTGACTTCAGTTCTTCTTCAAAGTAATAATCTCTTGCCATCTTTTCAAACTGCCAAGATCCCCCTCAAGTGGTTAAGCTCTATCTGCAAGGGACCAAGTTCTGATACCAATTGTTGAACATGTTGGAAGTGGATTCACTCTGAGAGGGGGGAGTGAATCAGAGTGGAGTAATTTTAACTTTTAACCTTGAAAGCATAATTAAACTTTTACTTAGTTAACCCAAAGAGATAGATTTGATTAAGCAAGTGAGCATTAACATTTCAGGTCAGATTGGCATGAGACTTGACTAACATTTGCAACCCATATTAAAAGCATCATATGATATTGTTCAAATAGAGGTTTATGGACAATCTAGTTGTGCTTTATCAACATAACTATAAATCTTCATAATATGCAACTTTGACTTGCTTATGACAGACTCTTCAACATTCATATAATGAGGACATAATGCAGAAGTTAATTCATCTTATGAATGAAATTTTGCATCAAATTTGCACAAACTAAATTTGCATGACAAACTTGAGCAAATTGACTTTAAACTTTTAAAAGACTTAAAGTATTAGAGCATTGACCAAATGAATGAGCAAAATAACATAAATGACTGAAAGAAGGATATGCAAGATAAACATAAATCACACAAATGAGAGACACGAAAATTTGTTGAGTGGAAAACCCTCTTGGGGTAGAAAAACCACTCCTAAACTACCTTACTAGCTTAATTTCAAAAACCACTGCTTACAATGCCTTATAGGCTAATTTTTTAGCACCAACTCAAGGAGCACCATCCCCTCATTTAGAGACACCAATCTCAAGGAGCACCAACCCCTCATTAAGAAACACTAATCTCAAGGAGCACCAAACCCTTTACTGTTTTAGTAAATCATACAATAATACAGAGGATCTCTCTGTTTCTCTTTTATCTATCAAGTGCCTCTTGACAGATAATACTAAAATCCTCAAAGTTCCAAAATGAACCTTAAGAATTTCAGGCATTGTCAAGCCTTAAGTCAGCTTGATTATCAACTCATATTTCAGATTTTTACTCTCAGAGCTCAACATTTTTCAATACAGCCATTTTGATGTATTATCACAAGTTTTTCCTTTTGTTTCACATATTTCTCATTGTTCTTCTTCCATCGTATATCAATTAACTCTCTTTTTATGTTTTTATACTCTTTTCATGGATTGTCACAGAAAGACAGTTAACCCACACTTTGCTCTTTTTGTTTTTCCTTTATATTAGAGCCCTAATCTCTTTGTTTTCCTCTTTTTACATTTACAACATTACATCCCATGAAGGGTTACAACAATTGCTCATTTTTCACTTTCAAGGAATTACTCAAAGATGATTATCATGTTACCATGCTACAGTCGAGCAACAGTGACAGATGTTACCATGATCATAAGGGAAGGATGATTCTAAAGAAGATCTTCTGACTGGAGCACTCAAGCATTGTGCAAATATATCAGGCAGACTGAAACATGTTCTCTTAAGCAGCCTTCACAAACAGTGCTAAAAACAAAAGAGGCATAAGATCTATAATAAACCAAATCTTCAATTGCCATGCAAAAGAAAATAGATATCCCTTATTAGCCTTATCAGAGAAGGTAACGGTTCTGTAAAGATAAAATAGATGAATACCTGTGAGGACCAAAAAAGAATTTTCCATAAGAAATTTACCAGAACTGTAGAGTAGCTGAGCAACCCGAGCCACATTACTATTTCGAGTATTCACCTGATGCCAAGAACCTAACAAGAGAAACGACCATGGTGATGGTCTTTCAAGCTTCTCCATTCGTTGTCCAAGAGTTTCAGAAAAAGACAGTCGAATTCACAGTGAAACGGTCAAGAGAGAGATTCCATGGAGGTGGGAAGATTAGGGATCCAAACCCTCAAACAATGAAGCATAACGATTTTCCCTACTTTCCACTCAAAATCCTTTGCATAATATGATAGCATTTGGAGTCCGAGAGGACAAAAAATTAATAGATCAAAACTGCATAATACACTTTGAAATCCGTAGAAAGATCCACGACATGCATGCCGACAAGAATAAATTGACATATGTTTCCTTACCGCACAACTGTGGGCACCCTTCGGACTACCCATGGTACAGTGGTAGCTAACACTAACTATTACCGCATCCTTTACCACCCAACCGCAGTCTCGCTTCGGACTACCCGAGCTACAGCGATAGCAGTCTTGCTTACCGCTAGCCATTTCCACCGCATTACCTCGGTTAAGCTTCTGACAACCCGCGGTATAGCGGTAGCACCTTTCAAACCACTAACATCTTCCACCGCATTACCGTGGTTATCTTCCTAACAGCTCGCGGTATAGTGGTAGCTGTCTACTTATCGCTAGTCATTCTCACCGCGTTACCGCAGTTTCCCTGATGATAGTCTGCGGTGTAGCGGTAGCTATTGGCTTGCCACTGGCGGTTTCCATCGCACTACCGCGGTCACTGGCTTAACTGCCAGTGGTACCGCGGTAAGACATTTTAAGTGCGGTCTTACCAAAGTCGAGTGTTATACCTGCTGTCGGCTTTTAGGCCCAAATAAATATTAATCATTTTGACCCAATGTAAATGCAAATGGGATATCAAATTAAATCTCTTTAACCAAAGTCGATTTTCCATCTCATTTAAGTCCAATTCCATATAGTGTGCCAAAGATACTATCCAATGCCTTAAGAGGTGATAAGGACTAATTTTATGCAGAGTTCACAAAGTCATAAGAACAATAGTGATCAAGCCCTTAAATAATCAAGCTAAAGTAGATATGCCAATGTCAAATGAATACCAAATATCAATTGTGCCAATCAAATGCCATAATAAGACCAGACTGAGAAATGCCTAGGCACCAACCCAGGGCAGTTTTGACATCAAGGACAAATGCCATAGAAGAAGTCAACGAACTCCCCCTTTGTCCTTGATGGCAAAAATCTAAGCCATCTAAACCACAATTTTCTCCCCCTTTTTGTCACAAGGACAAAGGAGGAAACTTGTGATATACAACCACCATTTTCTCCATGAAATACAACAACTAATCAATACCCAACTGCAGATATAACACTAATGCAGCAAAAAATTGCAGAACCAATACCATAAGCCATTATGATCACCTCAATAATGAATACAAAGCAATGAACCAATTCTTTTAAGCACCTCTATTTTGATGTGAATGTAGAGGAATCCTCTTTTTAAGAACTAATACCGTGGTCACTTGTTATACCAATTTGTACCTGAAACAAATACATGCCCATGCAAAATTGTGACCTGTAACATAAACTGAATTCATGATCTTGAACAACCTGTAGCATAATTCTCACTGTTAGTCCAACAAAAAAACATAAGCATCATGAATATCCTGAGAAATAAGTTTTGTAAGTTGCCACACCATGAATACCAATGGATATCATCTTAATGTCATGAATTTAAACAAATGTATCAATTTCGGGTTTGACATCAAGAGAAAACCAAAATGACTAATAAAACCAACAACATCATAAGGCTGCAAATATGAACACCACTATACAGCCAAAAACCAAGCAACCTGTCAAAGATTCATAACCAGAACTGCACAACAAGGCCAATTGTTCCACCTTTTGGTCATATTAAACTTCATTCTCCATAGTCAACTGTAAACACATTGTTATCAGTATGAATAACCATGCACTAATGCATATCTTGTTGTAATGAACATATGGAAAACATCAGTACCAACATATAAAAATTAAGTGCATGCCATGAAACATGTGAACCAAGAACCAACTATTCACAGTATGTACCACCTGGATTATGTAAATGTGTCATCAAAGCCAGTATTGTTATCAAGAACATCTTGTTCTCAAGAATAACATCCTTTACCAGAATAGCAAAAAGCAACCAAATCTGTAGCATACAATCCATTACATAAGTCTCAAGTCACCAAACTATCAGTATCATGTAGAAATACACTGTCAAATAAAAATATTGATCATTAGACGCACATTGAAATCTTTATTATCCAAGAATACCCAAAATTCTATCAATGTTGTTTGTTTGTTCTCAAGTACACATTTTACTGTACTGGCATAATCAATGTCAAAACATGCTACACCAACAACCACAACTCTAGAAAACTGATTTTATATCAAATACTTAGTATGTTGTTCATGTTTTCCAATCACAATACTACATAACTCAACATTTACCATTAATGTTTTTCAACTAGCTGCCTCTATCAATCTTTCAATTAAGACCTCAAACTATTCACTGCCTTAACATGCTTTGTTGCTGAAACATCATTCAAATAAATCAAGGCACTGTATTGTATCAAGTTGTTGTTAGATATGGTTTCATGCTGCAACAACAAGTTATATGAGAAAACATCTTCTAACAGAATGATGCTATAAATGAACCATAGCATTAAGACAGTTATCATCAACTCATTGTCACTATTATTCCAAGCATAGACACTAAAACTAGTTTGTGTCTTGCATTTTGATGATAAATAGGTTGTGACACAGCATGATTCTACTTCCTTTTGATATCAAAGGGGTTTTATTCAAAATTCATTAATCATCTCCCCCTATCTTCATGCGGTCTTTCGAATGCTTAGTGATGATTCTTGTGCAGCATGCACAAGATTTTGTTCTTCATTTTTATTTTCTTGCTTTCTTCTCCATACTTGTATAGGCTTTGTATTTTCCTTACTCATGGTATTATTTTCTTTTTGTTTGAACATGTAGTCCCTAAAAGGCTTTATCAAAATTTTCTTACACCACTGTGCTTTGTGTCCAAACCTATTACACCTATAACATATAATAGTGTTGTCTAGACCATAGTGAGAAGAATTTCTTCTAGGCACATTGTATGAACCTCTCTTGACATTTTTCACAAGATTATAACTTTTATTCATCCAACAATTTCTTGCTCTATGTCCATAAGCATTACAACAATGACAATAGCCATGAAATTGAGAGTGGTTATACCTAATAAACTGAGATCTTGATGGTCTATTTGTCCTAACCCATTTCTCTTCTGACAAAGTAGAAACAATATGGTGACCAAGATCAACCTTCAATCTTGGTGTTTTCTTGGATGTAAATGACTTTCCATCTACAGTAGCAAAAACTGTATCATGTTTAGATTCTTCTGCAGAGCCTTGTCCAACCTCATATCCCACTCCTGTAGGATTTGTAAATCTCTTTTGTCTGCCAATCATCTCATTCAATAAATTAGTACTGCAATCAAATTTATGATTTTTATCCAATTGCACCTTAATAGTTTCAAGCTCTTTTCTTAATGCAACTACTTCTCCTTCAAGTTTTAGACATTCAATCTTTTTAACTTCCAAATCAGACCTTACAACATCTATTATCCTTTTACATTCTTCAATTTCATTTTTTTGACTGATAATCAAATCATCTTTAAGAGTTAGTTCTTTTAACATAGAATCATTATTTGAACATCTCTTAAATGAGGCAACCTCATTTTCCAGTTTATTGCATAACTCATTCTTGTCTTTTAGCTTGGCTTCTAATCCCTCTTCAGTCTTTTTCTTATCAACCATTTGGGCTTTCAGAAGTTCAATAGTATTTTTATCATCATTATGAGCTTGTATTATAGCTTTATTTATACTGACACTTTCTGGTAAGCATACCTTGAGATCCTGATTTTCTTTTCTAATCCTCTTGATCTCATCTAAGGCAGCAAGCAATTTTGCCTCCAAATTAACTTCAAACTCATCACCTTCACAATCCTTTTCGCCAAATTCTAGTTCAAAGTCACTTACCAAGTGATCTTCTTTACTTTTAGTATTAACTGGTAGGGGTAATTTTTGAGATAAAACTTCACTAGATTTGGTAGGGGTTCATTTATCAATTGTTTGCTTGACACAGGGAGCTTTCTTTTGACCTTTGTTCCTTTTACACTTAGCCATGACGAATACTCCACAACTCACCAAACCAGACTTCCAAGACCAGAATCAATCCTAGGTATGAAACCTAATGTTGGACCCTACGCTCTGATACCAATTGTTGGAAGTGGATTCACTCTGAGAGGGGGGGGGGGGTGAATTAGAGTGGAGTAATTTTAACTTTTAACCTTGAAAGCATAATTAAACTTTTACTTAGTTAACCCAAAGAGACAGATTTGATTAAGCAAGTGAGCATTAAAATTTCAAGTCAGATTGGCATGAGACTTGACTAACATTTGCAACCCATATTAAAAGCATCATATGATATTGTTCAAATAGAGCTTTATGGACAATCTTGTTGTGCTTTATCAACAGAACTATAAATCTTCATAATATGCAACTTTGACTTGCTTATGACAGAATCTTCAACATTCATATAATGAGCACATAATGCAAAATTTAATTCACCTTATGAATGATATTTTGCATCAGATTTGCACAAACTAAATTTGCATGACAGACTTGAGCAAATTGACTTTAAACTTTTAAACAGCCTTAAAGTATCACAACATTGACCAACTGAATGAGCACAATAACATAAATGACTGAAAGAAGGATATGCAAGATAAATATAACTCACAAAAATGAGAGACACAGAAATTTGCCGAGTGGAAAACCCTTCTGGGGTAGAAAAACCACTCCTAAACTGCCTTACTGGCTTAATTTCAAAAACCACTGCTTACAATGCCTTATAGGCTAATTTCTGAGCACCAACTCAAGGAGCACCATCCCCTCATTTAGAGACACCAATCTCAAGGAGCACCAACCCCTCATTTAGATACACCAATCTCAAGGAGCACCAACCCCTTTACTATTTTAGTAAATCATACAATAATACAGAGGATCTCTTTGTTTCTCTTTTATCTATCAAGTGCCTCTTGACAGATAATACTAAAATCCTCAAAGTTCCAAAATGAACCTTTAGAATTTCAGGCATTGTCAAGCCTTAAGTCAGCTTGATTATCAACTCATATTTCAGATTTTCATTCTCAGAGCTCAACATTTTTCAATACAGTCACTGTGATGTATTATCACAAGTTTTTCCTTTTGTTTCACATATTTCTCATTGTTCTTCTTCCATCGTATATCAATTAACTCTCTTTTTATGTTTTTATACTCTTTTCATGGATTGTCACAGAAAGACAGTTAACCCACACTTTGCTCTTTTTGTTTTTCCTTTATATTAGAGCCCTAATCTCTCTTTTTTCCTCTTTTTACATTTACAACATTACATGCCATGACGGGTTACAATAATTGCTCATTTTTCACTTTCAAGGAATTACTCAAACATGATTATCATGTTACCATGCTACTGTCGAGAAATAGTGATAGATGTTACCGTGATCATAAGGGAAGGATCATTCTGAATAAGATCTTCTGACTGGAGCACTCAAGCATTGTGCAAATATAATAGGTGGACTGAAACCTGTTCTCTTTAGCAGCCTGGACAAACAGTGCTAAAAACAAAAGAGGCATAAGATCTATAATAAACCAAATCTTCAACTGCCATGCAAAAGAAAACGCTTATCCCTTATTAGCCTTATCAGAGAAGGTAACGGTTCTATAAAGATAAAATAGATGAATACCTGTGAGGACCAAAAAAGAATTTTCCATAAGCAATTTACCAAAACTATAGAGTAGCTGAGCAACCCGAGCCACATTGCTATTTCGAGTATTCACCTAATGCCAAGAACTTGACAAGAGAAATGACCATGGTGATGGTCTTTCAAACTTCTCCATTCATTTCCCAAGAGTTGTAGAAAAAGACAGTCGAATTCACAGTGAAACGGTCGAGAGAGAGATTCCATAGAGGCGGCAAGATTAGGGTTCCAAACCCTCAAACAATGAAGCATAATGATTTTCCCTACTTTCCACACAAAATCCTTTGCATAATATGATAGCATTTGGAGTTCGAGAGGACAAAAAATTAATAGATCAAAACCGCATAATACACTTTGAAATCCGTAGAAAGATCCATGACATGCATGCCGACAGGAATAAATTGACATATGTTTCCTTACTACACAACCGCGGGCACCCTTCGGACTACCCGCGGTATAGTGGTATCTAACACTAACTATTACCACATCCTTTACTGCCCAACCGTAGTCTCGCTTCAGACTACCCACGGTATAGCGATAGCAGTCTTGCTTACCGCTAGCCATTTCCACCGCGTTACCTCGGTTAAGCTTCTGACAGTCCGCGGTATAGCGGTAGCACCTTTCAAACCACTAACATCTTCCACCGCATTACCGCGGTTATCTTCCTGATAGCTCGCGGTATAGCGGTAGCTGTCTACTTATCGCTAGTCATTCTCACTATGCTACCGCAGTTTCCCTAATGATAGTCTGCGGTGTAGCGGTAGCTATTGGCTTGCCGCTGGCGGTTTCCATCGCACTACCGCGGTCACTGGCTTAACTGCCAGTGGTACCGCGGTAAGACATTTTAAGTGCAGTCTTACCAAAGTTGAGTGTTATACCTGTTGTCGGCTTTTAGACCCACCCAAATAAATATTAATCATTTTGACCCAATGTAAATGCAAATGGGATATCAAATTAAATCTCTTTAACCAAAGTCGATTTTCCATCTCATTTAAGTCCAATTCCATATAGTGTGCCAAAGATACTATCCAATGCCTTGAGAGGTGATAAGGACTAATTTTATGCAGAGTTCACAAAGTCATAAGAACAATAGTGATCAAGCCCTTAAATAATCAACCTGAAGTAGATATGCAAATGTCAAATGAATACCAAATATCAACTATGCCAATCAAATTCCATAATAAGACCAGACTGAGAAATGCCTAGGCACCAACCCAGGGCAGTTTTGACATCAAGGACAAATGCCATAGAAGAAGTCAACATAACAGTCTAGATAACTAAGAGGGGGTGTGAATCAATTATCACAAAACACTTTTCCTTTCTTTAATTAATCCGGAGAAATCTTGAACCAATCATATATTAATTAAAACATATATGAACATGCAAGTAGTTAACAACACCATGCACAATGAACACTAAAATTTACATGGAAACCCAAGATGGGAAAAACCATGGAGAATTCTAATTCTCAATTATAAAGCACTGATTAAGGTGACACTAGTTAAGGTGATTTTTACAAGGGTTCACTTCGAAAATGCTCACTATAGGTAAGGCTCACTATCGGTGGGCTCACTTCCTGATTAATATATAAATCACTAATTACAAAAATAGACAAAACATGAACCGATGAATTTGCATCTACATATACATGAATTCAGTTTCAATTAAGAGCACAATATCTTACTATAGTAGATCTTATTAAGAACCTTCTACACAAATTCCTTCCACTACCTCTACAATACAAATTGATTCTTCTTGACACTTGCCTCCACTTCCTTCTATGTTTCTTTTCGCACAATCCTTGACACCCTTATCACTGTTCGCACATACCACACTTCTTGTTTGGATACAAAAATATTTTCTATATGCATATATATACTTGGAGAACAAAATGAGTCGACCTAGCAAAATATGTTGGCTTGAATAACAACCTTGAAATATTCAATAAGGCTTGGCACGCTAGCACCAAACCCAAAAGATAGGTCGTATATAAAGATCTTCTTACCACATTACATCATGACCCATTAATAGGTCATGCATAAAATAAGTTCATCACCTAGCATAATTACCAAAATATAGCTAACTTTGAATTACATGAGATATATTATGGAGCCGATGGAAATGCCACAACCAAGACTAAATCTTGATCATCATCAATTGATAGGAATGACACAACCAAGAACAAATATTGATCAACATCAATTTCAGTATCAACCGAAGGAATGCAATTAGACATACCAAAACTTGTTATATGCTACATGAATGTCTAGATAACAAGGATACTTAGAATAAGCTTTAGGTACAACAGTCAGTATCAAAAGGATTAGTCTTCATTATTCTACATTAACTATCTTCCACAGAAGTCCCAAAAGGAAATATTTCCATATCTAGATCAAGGATAACATCCACACTATGCAACATTATAACATATGATATGTCATACGATAGGATAGATCATTTTTGTATATCATCTGGAGCACAACCTTCTAGATCCCAGGTTTTGACATCAATGACAATAATGGCACATCAAAAACTTCTCAACAGTTATGCACATTAGATATCCCTTGAAGTACTCTCCTGAGCCTAAACTTATCCTTTACCCACCCTCAAACCAACCACAAACTCAAAATAAACCTATCCTCATCCTTGAACCACATAAGAATAATGTTTCGCAACAGTCGATTTATAATACTATTGCTCATACATATAACACTAGAAACAATTTGCAACCAAGATTAAAAACTCCAACATCCCTCCCATTGCCTCAACCTATCTTACCTAGCGCCCCTTGTTTTCCTTTACATAATTGAAAGGAGTATGATCTTGTTGAACAACTTAAGAACACTCCTGCTAAGATATCATTATGGGACCTTATTCAAGCCTCCCCTCATTATCATAACATTATTCAAAGTGCCTTACAACACCTTCCTACCTCCTAATGTGCAATAAAATGAAGTAGCAACCCAAATTCAAGTTATAACTCTGGTCAACTTAGACATTACTTTCCATCAAGATGAGTTACCTTTGCTAGAAGTGCAAAAAAAATATGAAGCTTTCATGATAATAGCTATTTTCAATAGGAAAGGGATAAAACAAACCCTTGTTGACAATGGCCTAGCCCTTAATGTGTGTAGTGTAACCATTTTGGATAATCTTGGAATAGATAAATCAATAATTGAACCTAATTCCTTATCGATTTGAGGATTTGACAATGTAGGAAAATAATTGCTTAGAGTGATCACATTACCTATTATAGTTGACAAAGTTACATTACAAACCCCGATGCATGTTATGCCTCATGATATTTCATACAACCTCCTTTTAGGAAGACCATGGATTCATGAGATGCATGTGGTGCCTTCAATTCTTCATTGTATATTGAAGTATGCCTACAACAACAAAGTGCATATAATCAAAGCCAACCCTGAGCCAAACAGTTGTTTGAACATTGAGAAAGTCAAGGAAAATCCTTTGAAAACATTGATACCAAGTATACAAGTGGAACCTTTACAAGAGAAAGAAAAAGAGAAGCATATTGAATAAGTCATGAAGTTATTGGAAGACAATTGGGGTTCCTTAGATTTTACACCTACATTCATGGGAGAATACAAGATCATAAACAAAGAGTTTGAAAGGGGAAAAGAAAAAGTGGTAATGTCAATACAAAATTTGAAAGAATCCACCTCAACCAATTTAGAAGAAGAAGAAAATTACACAACAAAATTTGATGAAGTTGATTGTGAATAACCACTGAATCTAAAAGAAATAAAAAAGATTTATGGAAGAGGTTATGAACTTATAAAACTTGGTTATAGTGGAAAAGGATGTGGTGCTAGAGAACAAGGTATTTGTGTCCCTATAGAGCCTAACACACAAGAAACGACTAGTGGTCTTGGTTATTGTCCCTCAAAAGAAAAAAAAACAAGCCTTCACTCAATAGCAACACTATTACAAAAGACTCCCCTAAGCCAACTTTAACATTGGTGCATCCTGAATTGATAGAAAATAGTGGTCTTGGTTATTGTCCTTCGAAAGAAATGAAAGAAACATAGAAATCTTATCTTAACATCAATGTCATCACACAAAACACTAACGATTGGAGTTCATTAAATTTTCACCTTCCTTTAAAGAAGAGTAGAAAATCTTGCCATCTAAAGATTCCTGTGTAAGTATGAAACCTTGTACTAAGCAAGAGATATCTTTGTCACAAAATAAAGGAACATCTTCTACTTTTGATCAAGAAAGTATCTTATCGAGACTCCTCCAAGATCATTTGATATCTCTCCCTCCAAGAACACAAAATTTTTACTACAAGAATCCATTTTGTGTGTATCATCGAGTTCATGGTCATTCTACTAATGACTATAAGGCTTTGAGTAATAAAATTCAACATCTTAAGGATTGTGGTACTCGTCCTTGTGTTGAGGCACCTAGTTCCTCTAATTGATACTGATTTTTATGTTTCTCATCAATCATCTCAGATCATCCTTGTCCTACACTAAGTGGGGGCAATGGGGCTAGGTAGCCTTTTCCTAGTATGTCACTTGTCATTTTCCCTTTTGGCTCGTTGACCACCTTCCATGTAGATATAAGATCAAGCTTGGAATGTGGACGACGTGCCTTAAGTTGGTTCGTAGGTGACATACTTTTCTTCCTATGATTAGCATTACATTTTGGGGGAAATCCTATATGCATGATGTGGTTTAATTCAAGAACATATGACTTGGCATAGGACTTTTCGAATAAGCTCTTCATCAACTACTTTAAAGCAGATTGCTCACAACAATGTTGTTAGCAATCACTTCAAAGTGGGGGCATACATTGACATTATCTTTCAACATTTCTCATGTTTCATTGTGTGATTTTATTTCTTCCTATGATGCATCCTTTTCTTGGTGGTGTCATTGGGTTTGATTTCCTTTGAGAGAGTGATGTTTCTCTGATTTTTCCTCTTTTGGAGACATTAGGCATGATGTTCCCTAAGAAGATACCTTACATGAACTAAGCAAAGTCCTTTGAATTTTTCTTTCACTTGCATATTGTTCATAAGCTCAAAATTTCATTTTGTGGTGCCTTATCAAAGTTATCAACAAGTATAGCTTTGGTATGGTTAGTACATATGGGAGCCGACCATAGGCATTACTTTCCAATAGCCACTTGCTAGTGTGGGTGTATACTGGCTGCATGTGTATGTGTCTCACTTTTCTAGGGGCTCACCTAGTGGATACTGGATTCCACTAGCCCGTGTGGGCTTGTGTTTTGTTTCCATAGTGGAAATCGTGTTCTACTTGTAAATGTGTTTTTTGGACAAACTTAGAACTATCCCACATCATGTTGGATAGACTTATGGGGCTTGATCCACCCTCCTTTTCCTTTTATTTCTTCTTTATGTCTTTGACGGTATATTCTTGAATCTTGTTGTTGTTTCATACATCATACACCTTATGTGTGTCCCTTTGTGCTTATGTTGGTTTGATGTAGGATCTCGGATCCTTGGAGCTTGAACACCCCCTTGATCCTTATCATTCTATACCATCCAAATTGGTACACTTGGACCCCTCTTGAATGTCTACTTTAGTGTGAGTTTCAAGCAAGTTCCTCCTCTCACTAAAGTGGGGGCTAAATGTAGTGACATAAAATGTATCCCTTTACATTTTATCACTTGTTTTGGCTCTTTTAAACTAAATGGACCTAATTTTTCCTTAATTTAGTGTTGTAAAGTGCATTTATTTACATCTTCACACTAATTTTGGGGCCCTCTTGCATCCATGACCTTCAAATCATCATCAATAGGCCCTCAATACACTTTATTATGTATCCCAAGGCTTATTTCAACTGAAATCTTGACAAATTCAACAAATACATTTAATATTTCAACTCCCTGACATTCTCTCAACCTGAAAATCTAGGGTGGGACCCATACGCCACCTTGAGCATATGAGTCCCATTTGGGGCCTTTTTAAGGTTTTGAGTGGGAAATCAGGGTTTTTTATTCAAATTTTGTGAATGTCAGCATTTGGGATCTAATAAAAGGAAAATTAGATGGAATGCCTATATAAATAAGGTTTCAAATCATTATTTCATTAAGAATTTTCAAGCAAGAGAGTTTCACCTAGACCTAGAATTTTCAAGAGATATTTTCAAGTATTCAAGAGCATTCAAGAGCTGATTATCAAGCATTTTGGAGCATCAATTCAAGAGTTAAGCATCATGTCAAGGTCTTCGTGCATCATGTGTTTTTGTGAGCTAACATGTTGATGTAGCATTTGTGATCCAAGTTCAAGCATTCAAATCCATATTAAGTTTCATGATCAAGATCAAGATCCATTGAAGCCAAATCATACAAGTTGAAAATCTACACTCCAAGGATTTCACAAGGTTTGGTGATTTGTTACATTCATTTATTCATTCATCATTCACTCATGTTATTTCAATTCATTTCAAATTTTAACTACTCAAACAAGGGCTAACTGAGGTAGACACCCATCCACCAACAAACAACATTTGTCTCTCTCTTGTGATGTGTGTTTTGCAAATTTATGTGAATGGGACTCATTCGCCCAACCTGGCGATTTAGTCCTTGATATAGATTTTCAAAAACATTCAACAGTGTCGGATTTGGGTTCAAAAGATTCAAAAAGATCTTGAAAAAAACCTATAGTGGGACTCATACGCCCAACTTGGCATATTAGTCCCATTACAGTTTCTGATCACTGTTCAATAGATCCTGATCAATTCTCAAAGAATTCTAGATTCTGCTCAGAAACCCTAGACTGAGACTAAATCACCCAACCTAGTGAATTAGTCCTAGTGCACTTCAAAAAAATAATTTGTAGAGTTTCAAACCTTGCTTGTACTCCATCACTCTTCCAGGTACCTTACTATTTGATTTTAGTTTGTTCATCTTGTTTCACGCCTTCAAATTCCTAGCTCATATAGTGAATTTACATCGTATATTCAATTCCTTCTTTCAAAGCATTGTTTAATGGATAACCCCCATCTAATTACAAAAGGAAAACCCTATTCCTTCTCTCAATTGAGTCACTTGGTTGAGGGATCTTGGCGTCCTAATGAACTAAAGTGTGAAATAGGTCCTAAGTTCCATATCCTAAAAGGTGGAACCTTATTTCCATTGGTTTAGTACCAAATATCATCTCACCCCTTCTCATGTTGATAAGTGTCACCGTGCCATGTGAGTTGATATGTCTCAAGGCATCTCAACCCTTGATCTCCCAAGATCTCATCCTAGTTGTTCAGCTCTTCTAGCCCTTTCTAATGACTACACTTAATCATTTTTGCACAACACATTGAACACTTGAGAAACCATAGATACCTTGAGAAAATATTAATGTTATGCTACCAAAGTTTCATTAGAGAACACATAAAATCGACATCACCGAGGCAATTGTTGCATCAAGATCACCAACATACTTTTGTTTCATCAACTTTGGTAAAGGTACGAGTTCTTAGCCCTAATCTAGGTGTTTTTTAATTTTATGTATGGAATGGTTTTAGAGTAATTTCCTCGCATTTAAAAATATAATTTCACTACACACAGTATGTTTTCATTTAGTATTACTATTAAATTTTCATTATACATATTATCATAATTAGATTGGTATTGCATTGATGAACCTTAGTTATGCATGAATTCATGAAAAAATATGTAGTTGATTAATGATGAAATCACATTGTCTTGTTATTTCTTAGTTGTTTAGTTTACTCTATTTATTTTTTATGAAGGGGAAAATAGGTTTTGAAGGGGCTCAAAACCCTATACAAAAGACCACAAAGGGTCCAAACCAATAGGTTTTGAAGGGACATGAAACCCTAATACAACATGCTGCCCAGAGAGTGAACAGGACTAAACAACAACCAAGAAACAACAATCATAAGGAAATTGAACCAAAGAGAACCAATTTCTACCATAATAAAGTCATAGACATAAAATAAAATTGCTAAAACAAATAACAATCCAGAGCCCAAAAAAATCTAAGTGAGAACCTTCAACTACATTAAAAAAATTAGAAGTAACCTTTTGATGTAGATACAAGATCTTGTCACTTTCCTTAATCTCCACCTCTATAGGAGAAAAAGGAAAAAAATCTTAAAAAGGACAACAAGAACCCCCATATAGGAACTCTTGACCTCACTAGTGAAAATAGTCTATGCATGCACATTCTCCACCTCAATAGGATAAGTACCCACCTCTATAGGGAAAACATGTGAAGAAGTAGGAGTAAGAGCAATAATAGTGCAAGGTAGTCCCCTTACAAATCTCAGACTCACAACAACAACAAAAAAACAATTAACAAGAATACAAGAGAGAAATAAAGCCTCATTTTATTACTACAAACAAAATGACATTACACAACTATATATGCCATGTATGGGCATTCTTGACTTCAACAGTCTACAATCTTCAAATCGGAGCTAACTCTCCTTCTCAGTTCCTACCTTCATAGTCAGAATCTTCTCGAACTTCCTCCCTACTATCCCCCTTTCTCTAGTTCGATGTATCTTTTCTTTCCTTTCCTATCGACAACATCTGCATTGAATTTGGTCACCCATGCTTTCTTGAGCATCGCCATCCACCTCCCTATAGCATTAACATTTATGTAACCATCACTGAATGTCTGCGCCATCGTCTCATGCAACCATCGACCAAAAGATTTGTGTCATGTTTAGGCATTAAAACATAGCCACCACACTCATATATCATTATCTGAATTCCCACTATCACCTCGATACGTCTATTGCTCTATTAGAGGGAATCCCAAGTGACTCCTTCCAATATCGTGAAGTCTCACCAATGAAGACCCATCAGAATTTCGAAGGGGCTTACATTGTTGTCTGGCCGATATCCACCTGTCAACCCAATGAAGAACCTCTGTGACTTCACCCATTCAATCTTTTGTCACCACCTATCATTCATGACATCATCTCCCTTTGTCATCATCTCTTATCCTAATCCCACTTATCGACATGTTGAAGAGACATTAAAGCAACTCACATCGATATCCCAAAGTCTAGCTGAAAAATCCTTATTTGATGTCGTCGAATAGAATCCATAAGACGTCCTATTGATACACACATGTCTCCTCGATGAGGTGTGAAATCAGACTGTCACACAGAATTCTATTGAAATCATGTTGATATATGTATCTCCCTTCGATGTGAAGCCTTCATAATCATTCACCACTGCTAGCACCTTTCATTATTGCCATGTCGAAGGGACATGAAACATGGTTTCTTTGAAATCCCCATGTCACTTTGATGAGTCTGTTGATCAAACATTGGATGTCGGAGTTTAATCCTCCTTCATGTTGCTTACTCTAAAAGCCCGAACTCCTGCAGACCTCCATACTCAGCAAACTCAAGCCAATTCAGGCCTTAATGAAAAGAAACAACACAAATATTTTTTTGGTTGAAGCAAGATCACTCTTACACCTTGGATGCTCTTGCATCAAATAATAGCCCTCTTAAGGTAGATAATAAACTAGGTTAAAATAATCCCATAAACACCCACATAAACAAGTATTTCCTCAAGAGAAAAAACTACAAGGTCATCCATCACCCCACACCAAGAAGAAAGCTAGTCAAGTATCAAAATTCCATGTGTAAGGGAAACAAAATCTCCCTTAATGAAGCCTTACCCAAAAGACTCTAAGACAACTAGGATGGCCAAAGAGTCTCACCAAAAAAAAAATTCATGCAATAGAACAACAACCTCCACCAATTAGAACATTAGATAATGGACTAACTGTACCATACTATTATAAACTCCCAACGGTCCTAGAACAACCACAAACCTGAAGACAACAAACTTAGGTCTCTCTCATGCCACCTTTTGTATAAACTTGGAGGCACTGAAATAAACTCCCAATTGAATATGGGCATCTTTAAACAATCTTGGTTGAAAGAAAGGCCACAACCATGTCAAAGACACCACCCTAAACACTGAAGGGGATCAATAGCTATAACTGAGGGTAGCCCTAATGCACACCACATAGGCCAAAAAACCCATGTATCAAAATACACCAATGAAGGGGAAAATAGTCTGCAAGACAACAACCCCTGAAGCTATAAAAATAATGACAACAACTACATAAAGGCCATCACACCCAAACCGAACCAGTCATGACATAGAAGAAGAAAAGTCATAGGGAAAAGAGGAAAAAAACATTGCAACAACTATTCCACCACCACAACAACAAACCAATGCAAAGATTCATCCACATCTATAGAGTCGGCCTCTCCAACTCCATTGTCCCCTTCATATTTCAAACTCACTCCCTCGCTCCTCTTCCCACATATCCACTCCATATTCAACATAGATCAATTGTTATAATGAAGGAAAATTTTATTTTTATGGCTATAGTTTACTCATTTTGTTACTATGATTGTAATGTCACTCATATAAAAAAATGTTCAATATTTTCGGTCAAGTTAAGGTTGTTATTACATAAAATTAATAAGGGAAGCCAATAAATGAAAAAAAAATGAAAATTATTTTGATTTGTAGTGAGACTTGAAATACATTAAAATATGCTACAAAAGTTACATACATAATAGTTGCAATAGCAACAACAAAATAAAGCTACTATGCTAAAATCACAACAAACAATTACACATTACACAAACTTGAAATAGTTAGAACCTACAGTTCTCATGGAATTCCATTCACAACCTCTAAGTTAGGCTTTCATACAAAAATGAAGGGGTTTCATCCTCTAATCCTTGAAACCAAATAATTTTCATCATTTGATCTTTAGTAATCCCAAGGGTTTTTGTCCTCAAATTTGATTACTTAAACTCAAGTGCTGTGAATAATTTTAGCAAGATTTTTTGGTGTGGGTCGAAATCTATCCCCAAAACGAGTCCATTCACCCCTTTAAATCACTAAAATTTATTTTTGGTAATGAATCTGACCCAAATGATTGGTTTAGATCATGCTCGCACCAACCACATTAATTGATACTCCATTTTTCACTTAATTTTAAAATTTGGATTCCCTTTACTATGCAAGGAAGAGGTTTTGGCCTTTTCCTAATGTGTCACACTTTTACAAGCTTTTAAGCTTTATGACATTTATAAATTCTTCACCCTTTTCCCTTTTCTTTTTTTCATTTCATTTCATTTCTTTCCTCCCCTTCATCTTGTTGCACTTTTTGTCATTCAACAAAATTTATTAGATTTTCATATTCATAAACTCACAAATTTTTTAACATCACCAACCTAGTGAACTTCGTCTTTATATTTATCACACTTCTTGGGAGCTTCAGAAACCATGAACATAGTGGTAAACATAACATGTTGACATCATGAACTTAGTCCCCTTCATTAACTTAAAAAATTGAAAGATAACCTTAAGAATTTAATAATTTAAGGTTTGAAAGATTCAAAATAAAATATGAAGTACCAAATGAACTATTTCAGATTTTCATATCTTAGTGCTCAAAAATAGGAAATGGGATAATATTACCTCTAATTGGAAATAATGAAAAAAGAGGATATTACAAATCCATAATTCTCAATATTTCTTGTCCTTCAGCAATACAAATTTGGATGCTTCAATATCTATAGTCCCTCCCATGTAGTGTCCTAATTTGATGAAAAAAAATTTGTTATGTCTTTGAGTTGAATAGCTTTAGAATTGGATTCATGATTTCTTTCGGCCTTTTTTGGTTGAGATTTTTTTCCTGGAAAATAGTTCTTTTGGGAGATTGGCTTTTCATACCCATAAATTCAATCAGATTTGACATGCTTTTAGGGTGGAGATTCTCTAAATAGTATTTGGAAAGATAAAAAATTTACTAATTTTGCTAAATGTACAATAGCCCAGAATGTTTTTCTTTATTCTAAAGATACTTTTTTCTCTAATGGGTGTGTGCACCAATCTGTGACACAAAAATGGTGCCAAATTGCAAAAAAACCCATAACAAGCCATATTGCGCTCACTAAATTTGGAGAGCGCCAAATTTGGTGCTCGCCAAGTGGCTTGAATTTTGCAATGAATGTTTATGAACTCTTTCTTCTTCTCTTTCTCTACCAGGGAGACTATATACATGAAATAAATATTTAAGTATAAGTTGACATTTATATATGGACATTTACTTTCTTATACTTTAAGTTATATTTCATGTATATAGTTTCTCTAATATTTGACACTATATCCCTTGAGCTCAAGAACTACATCCTGAAACTATATACATGAAATATAACTTAAAGTATAAGAAATTAAATGTCCATATGTAAATGTTAACTTATACTTAAATGTTTATTTCATGTATATAGTTTCCTTGGTAGAGAAAGAGTTTAGAAAAATGCATTCCAAAGTCATGAATGACATTTGGTGAGCGCCAAATTTGGTGCTAGCCAAATGAAGCAACCCATTTTGCGAGCGCTAGCACCAAATTTGGTGCTTGCCAAATGAAACAACCCATTTGGTGAGTGCCAACACCAAATTTGGTGCTCGCCAAATGGGTTGCATTGGGAAATACCAACCTAATGGGTTAGATTTTGCATTGGGCATCCAATCCAAATGTTTGGACAACAATTTCATGCAAAAGATGTGATTTTTTCAAAGGGTAACAAAATTTCACACATTTTTTGCCATGCTCACCTTCACATTTGCACGTCTTTCAATGCACATTTATAAAAAACATGATGACATTAGACTCTCTCTTAGCTATCTAAATATATAATTCTTTTTTACATTTTGATTAAGGTTTTCATCATAACTTCTCTTATTATTGCCTTTGCTTTTTTTTCAAAAACCAACATGTGCTAGTTTTAGGATAGATTTTTACTTGTTCATTAAATAGTGAAAAAAATTACATTTTTTAAAACTAGACTCCATTCTACTTGTGATGAAAAAAAATCAAATTTTGATTAGTTTTCAAAACAATTAGGGGGGAGCACACTCAAATTTTAACTTTTCAAGATGTGTCCACTTGAAAAATTCACAAAATATTATATATTCATTAAAAAAATTATCTGTAAGAATGAGGATAAACTACATGGTGTTAGTTAATTTCTCACTATTCGGATTTTTGAAATTCTAAAAAAAAGTTAATCAAAAAGGGGGGGGCCTCAAATGCTATGCTATTTTTTTTTTATAAAAACAAGACCTATTTTGCTCCCCCCCTTTTTGAGACCTTTAATCTTCATTAATTTCAAAAATAATTAGTAGCTTAGAAACTAGACTCGGAGCAGTTCGACACTTGTTCTTTCCACATCTTGAAATTTTGAGCATACCTATCTTCATTTTCTCCTGTAAATCAAATTTTGCTAATTTTAGAAACAAAAAGTGGCATCTTAAGAGCCTTTTTTGTGTCACAGATCCATGCACTTACCCTAATTTTTGTTATAGTTTCAAGTGCAAGCTACAAAGGTTTCCCTAGAGGTGGCTCATCTTTAAGAATTACTTGATCATTGGAGCAATGAACCTTGTACTATAACTAGAGTTCTTTTACCATTACCCTCTTCTTGGGTCCACTCACCTTCTTGCAAGCATTGAAAAGGTAGGAGTCTCTTGGCTCATGATAATCAAGTTGCTTGATCCCAGGTCTATCCCTCAGCCCACTGAAGGGATCAGGGTCCCAAGAGTGCATCAGGGTCTTTGGTGGCAATCAACTTCTCTTCCCCATCAAGTTCCTGCTCTTGGGTGGCCTTCTAGGTGACCTTTTGGGGTTGCTTCTAGTGGCATTTGGTGGTGATTTTGGGTGGTTTTCCTCTAATAATTCCAAATGGTTTGATTCCAAGAATGTTCCTTGACTGGATTTTACTATTTCTCCAACTTGTGAAGAAGATAAAGACAAAGATAATGAGGGGTGGGACCCCCCAACGTCACTCTAGACTGTGTTGATGTATGGGGTGGGCCAAGTGACAAGGACCTACGACCTCCACCTTTTGCAATAGTTCTTTCCGTCTAGCGAACCTTTTGTTTATGCATTGATGGGGAGTCTTATCCCTCAAGAGCACTCTTGCTCTTCCCAAGACCTATTCTCTGGTCTTCCTAGGGTATTCCTCTCTACCCTACTTAGGGATCACTCCTAAACCCCTCTCACCTCGTAAGACTCTCCACCAATTTCAAATTCTTCACCATTACTCCCAATCCACCACTAAGCTTCCTTGGGCCCCACACTGACCCAAAGTGTCCTAACCACTCCAGGGCTAGGGAAGGGTATTCTAGCTGTCCCTCTGTTGATTTTTCTCCTCACTGATCCATCTTATTAGATTATTTCACCTTTTACCCATCGCTTCCTTGAAAAACTCGATTTTAGGCCTTGTATCCTTCTGTCCCAATTAGGCCTCCAAGAACCCGTTTTCTTGAATTTTCTCACAAACAGTCTTAACAACCCCCAATTTTTTTTGTAGATTATTTCTATTGACCATCAAGGATCCAAGATTTACCAGGTCTTAGGTCCTATAAGTGTCCGTACATATGACTGTCCTCAAACCCCCTACTTTCAAGGGTTTCTAGGGTTTTTGGCTCTTTTTCCTTCTTTGAGGGCTTCAACGACCTCCTTAGCTCTCCTCCTTGCACACACATGTCTAAGATACATGTCCCTACACTCCCATACTCTTGATTGGCACACACCAATCCATTTAGCAACTCTCCTTGCTGTTGTCCTCTCCAAGCTACTAGCCAAAATGCACTTGCACTCGCCTAGTGCTTGATGTTTTCATCATCTTCCCTGCAAACCAAGACTCCAAACACCATATTTAAACTATAAATACAGTCCCCTACTTGATTCCAAGTGGCCATGGTAGCTTTGACACGATAATTCAAGTGGGGATCATTATTTACAAAACTGGCCTGAACCGACAATGAGACCAAGAACACCAAAAACTCACAAAACTATTAACCAGTCGAATTAAATGACTAAAATAATGCTACTCAAAGCAGGAACATATCACAATTGAAAGACTCAAAGCATTAGATAAGTCCTTTCAATCCATTCTTGACTGGATGAAGGCTCAAACACAGAAATTCAATCAAATTTGCTCTCTTCCAATCACAATAATGTACACTCCAAGTCTCAATTCATGAAAACAATCCTCCAACACATGTATTAGGGTTTTTCTAACCTTATATACCTTATGCCCACATGTTAGGACCCTAAGGTCGGGCTTAGAACATTATTAATGCCATTTTCCAACTTTTAGGACAAATCTCCAAGACAACATTGTCTAGTTTTGCCTAATTCTCCCCTTTGAGACTTTCCCAAGCCTCAAGGCTTTAAACTAACCTAAATTTTCCACTACTCAATCATCAATTCAACCTTGGGACTTTATCAATTAGTCCTTATTACCTTGGTGATTGGCTAGAACCACCTACAAGCCAAAATTTGCAAAATCTCACCAAAAGACCTTAAGGTGCTCCTGCACCATATCATTTTATTCCGAGTTGTGCCTCATGTGGACTCTAGGGGTGTGATTTCATATCCACCCACCCTTTTTGTGAATATATGTTTACTTTTCTTGTCTAATCAATAGAAATGTTGACATTTATTTATCAAAAAGGTTCACGTCAAAAGGATTCTTCATTAAAAAAAGTAGTTACATTGAAAGAAAAAATAAAAGACTTAACATTTAAAGTAAAAATTATTTGGTGTTTTAAGTCAAGAAGATTTGCAACCTTTTGGGTAAGAGAATTGTCATCTTATCATTTGAGTCATTTTTTAAAGATATCGTTTTTATTTAAATTTTGAAATAATTGTAATGCTTATTTTATATTTAGATATAAAATACCAATATCCTCGATATCTTCTCTCCCAAGTGCAAGAGCATAGAAAGCTTAGTTAACATGTAAATTATATCAAGTGTGAGGTATTTAGAATCATAAATTTGAGAATATTTGAAAAGGAATTATGGTGATATGAAAATATTATAGATGGCAATGAATGAAGTGAGACCTTTAAATAGTGTTGGTATAATGAGAGAGGAAGAAGAGAGACAAAGAGAAGAAAAGAAAGAGTGAAAGAGGAATATATAAAGAGACAAATAGAATATGAGAGAGTACGAAGGGGGAGATGGAGAGAGAGAGGGGTGACAAAGAGAGGGGTGGACGGAGAAGGGGGTGATAGAGAGTTTCAATCAGTTGTTTCTTACCAATCCAAAGGTGACATGTATGTCTATAAAGAGTGAAACATGTCATTTACTTAATGACTTAATAATTTTTCTTTAAAACCTCTTTACGTTGAGAGACAATTTTACAATCACATTATGGAGGTCATTCATCTATATACACAAAATCATATGCTTAAATCTCACTTTTAATTATTAAATCTATATAACTTACGTGGAAAATTATCCTTCTTAAAATGCCTAATTTTTTTTTATCAAAATATTATCATCTTAAATATGACAAATTGATTAAAAATAAATACCTCGAAATAATTATCTCTCCGAATATTTTACATAATTTTTTTGAAGTTAGATATACTGATTACACACCATAATGCAATTTATGTAAAAATGTGGACACACGGAGTTATTTCATCATCGGGTCTCGATCGACCAACCTAGAATACCTCGCTATCGTGGGGCCTCTCGCAGTCGCTCTCTTCATCCCCCCGGGACTGTTTGCCGTGGGTAAAACAAAAGGGGAGGGGCCCTAATCAATCAATAATAAAGGGCTCGTTAGAGGTGTATATTGATGGCAAGAAATAAAGAAAGATGGTCTGGGTGGAGCTTTGACTACTAATTGGGCGGCTAAAGCTGAGAGTATGTAATTGTAAACCATTTTTTATACAGTAATGAATGACAATGACAGAGGAAGATGGAAACGAAGGGGTCCGCTGTCAACAATTAGGAAGAGTCGGACAAAAAGCCACTGTCAGTAGACAGACTTTGACATTGGGAGAGATTTCGGCTTCTGAAAGAATTAAGGCCCAGATTCTTAAAATTGACGGAGATTACATCGGATTAATAACGTTGTTTAGTTCCTTAGCTCTAACCAGGAAGGTGGCGGATCAGACAAAGGAAATAATATACAATACGATTTCGCCACGTAGAGGACGTCGCCAATCCTCGAAGGAAGTTTCTGGAATGTTCTTAGCTCTTTAAAGAAACGAGAACGTGTCGTTGTCAAATCTGATATTAGATGCCGTTTAAACATGGCCGTTGTACTTGAAAGGGAAAGTAGATTTTGTTGTACCGAACAAGGTAAGAATCGAGATTCAAACCATAGTTACATATGCTTTTGAAAAAATGAAGATATAGATCCAAAGTTATTTTAGTACTTTAATATTTGACTATTTTTAAATATTTTAGTAATATTTCATAATTTTTGGAATGACTAAAATAAATGTATTAAATAATTTTTAATTTAGTTAATAAATAAAAATAAAGTTATTTAGTTTAATCATTAATTATAATAAAATGTAAGATAAATTTTTTTTTTAATAAAATTAAATGGTTTATTTATATATTTAAATAATAAAATATTTTAAAGAAATATATCAAAATTAAATAAAAATAAAAGACAGATTTAAATTTTATTATGAAAGGTTAAATTTTAAAGTCAATGCTATTATAAATTTTTAATAGTAATTATCTATTTGAAATTGTTCTTCAAAAATTAACACTTACTTATTTTAATATATATATTTAATAGCTTATATAAAACCTCTTTAGCCGATAGGCTATATATATTGTGAATGTAGTTTGAGCCAAAACTTATCTCACGTTGGTAACCACTACTATTAAACCATTTTTTGAGGCTATTTGTTGTTTGAAAACTGCGTAGATCAATTCCTTCACCAACAGTGTGGTCATATCTAATCAATTTTTATTGCAATAGTTCGGCCTGGGGCAAACAAGAGTGAAGTGATAAGACGATTGAATTGTGGTAGAGCCACAATTTCAAGTCGTTTCTAGATCTCTCCCACTCCTGCACAGGGTCGACATTGGTTCCAGTTACCACACCCGTGAGAGTCACGAACATTACCAGACCTGTTCGACATTGGCCATCACTACTCTTTATGAATCAGACGGGAGTAAGGATTGATCGAGGATTTCTCTTTCATAGACTGCAAAACGGTATTCTCGTAATCACCTTAATACGCCTCTAATTGTAATCACGAGACATCATTGTATCGATACAATGACTCAACTGATTAGCAATCACGATTTCATCCTACAACTACTATGATCATCCTTTTAGGCATGAGTACAAGCAGCCCAATGCGTATGCGTGCAAATCACTTATATGGGGTCGAGGTCATCTTAACCATGGGGCCTCAATTATCTGTTATGGAGGTTCTACAATTCTTTGAGTTTACCATATGGTTTCCACTGAGATCGAATATTTAATCTAAGCTTTGCTACAATCATTCATATCTATTGTGTTTCCTCTACTATTATCTGTTGTGCAAACTAGATCTGGATGAATTCTATTATGGAAGATCAATATTGTTGTTTTATTTAAGTGTTTAGTTTCCTGTCAGTAATTTTTCTGTATCATATGGATCGGGCATCTTTCATTTAAGCAACTTACTAATTAAATGCCTTAAGCAGGATAATCTTGGTTTAGGTCTTGCAATCATGTTAGATATCGCAAAGTCAATCTTAGGGGAAGCCTAATGCCATAGGGTGGCCTCATTACAATGTCATTGAAGAGGATTGCTCCTATGACGATGACGTCTATTGGCTAAAAAAAGGGATTGCATGTCAATGTTATGTCATTTTTTTCTTTCTCTGTTTCGCCCTACTCTTTGTTGTGTTTTCTCTTGCTTTGAGGTGTGCCACTTGCCCTTTCAAGCCCCAAGTCTCAATTAAGGTATATGCTTTCATTCAAATCGTGTACATTTACACTCAATTTTGCTTATTTGTACTTCATACTAATTGAATTTGATTGTGTTTAAATTTTAATTACATATAATTTTTTATCAACATAACTCTTGCACCCCTTCTATAGTATTGAAATTTTAATTGTCTTTTATAGATAAAATATTGCACGGCCATCAAATTTTAATTGTCTTTTATAAATAAAATATATTGCGCGGCCATCAAATTTAGGCCTATTCATCATAACAATTCGTAATCCATTATAAAAGCAAAAACAAAAACATAATCATTGCCGTGAGTCAAAAACATTGCTTATTAGTTTTATAGGCCTATTAAAGTTTTCCATAAATTAAATACGGAAGCTTAGTTTCTTTACAGATGGAACAAGTTGACCGGCTGGCAAGCCCGCGAACTTCGAACAAGACAATGTCAGTCGCGTATATCCTTTTTATTAACGGCCCACACGGTTTGTACTTGCTGATTCGTTTCTTATAAAAGAAATGTACACTGGCTTCGCAAGGACAATAAATCAAGTGTCAGAAAGCTTAAAATTACAAAAAAATTACTTGAACAGTTCGTAAAAATGTCAAGCATTTTGTTGACAGGTCCGAAAAGGGGATAGTTCACGTACTCTCATGATGATGATGTTCCTGGAAAGTCTCAGATTTGTGGGGTTGGGGAAGTATCTTGCGGATTTGCAGAAGCCTTGGTTCCACAGAGAGATGTCGGCAGTTGATATGCAGTGTATCGGGTCGTGGGAAAACAACTCACATTGAATCTCTACAATGGTCCTCAGATTAAAGGTGAAATGGTAGTTCTCTCTATTTTTTTATTTTTTCTTTTTAATTTGTCTTTACCAGAGAGTATACCCTGTTCCAAATTTTTGGGTCCTAATAACTGTCAAGATTGAAGGGGGCTGTTCCTCTGTATGCAAGGTATTCCCTCTTGTTTGTTTTTCTCGCTCTTGGGTGTCCTGTCCCATGGATATCATATAAATTTAATCATTTATCATTCCAGATTTGTTTTTTGGTTTATTTTTCTGAACTGGTTTTGTTCAGGAATCATGCAGGCGTGAATACTCTCGTCAAAGTTCTGAAATGGTGGATGATTCCATGCATTCTCATGATGATAATTTTCCTGGAAAGTCTCAGTTTTATATTGAGCTGGAAAAGTGTTTTGGGGATTTGAAGGGACTTTTGATCCACAGCGGGGTGTCAGTCGATCGTGTCCAGTGTATGGGGCTCATTGAAACAACTCCCACGTTGAATCTCTACAATGATTCTCAAATTAAAGGTGATACGGTGGTTCTCTCAATTTTATTTTAGTTTTAATTTTAAGTTGTCTTTGCCAGAGAGGACACCCTGTTTCAAAATTTTAGGTACTTATAGCTGTCGAGATTAAGGGGATTGTTCCTCTGTATGTGAGGTACTCCCTCTTAATTGATTGTCTTGTTTTTGGGTGGCCTATCTTATGGATATCATTTAAATTCAATTATTTATCTGCTCCAGAGTCTGAACTGGTTTTGTTTAGAAATCATGCAGGCATGAATATTCTAGTCTAAGTTCTCAAATGATTCCACGCACTCTTATGATGATAATGTTTCTGGAAAGTCTCAATTTTATGTGGGGCTGGAGAAATACATTGAGGATTTGAAGGGGCTTTTGTTCCACAGTGACCCGTCGGTCGTTGGTGTGCATTGTATGGGAGCCTGAGAGGTGGTGGGAAAACAATTCACATTGAATCTCTACGATGATCCTCAAATTAAAAGTGAAATCCGTTATTTATTGTTTTGTTTCCAAGTTGTCTTTAACAGAGAGAAGGCCACCCTGTTTCTAATTTTGAAGTCCTCATGGCTGTCAAGATTAAGGGATCTGTTCCTCAGTAGGTGACCCTTTTATTTGTTTCTGTCTTGTTTTTGGGTGGCTTATCCCATGGATATCATATAAGTTCAATCAATTATCTGCTCCAGAGTTGTTTCTTGGTTTCACCAATTGTTCAAACTGGAAAAGTTCCGAAATCAAGCAGGTGTGAATACTCTAGTCTGAGTTCTGAAATGGTGGATGATTCCACACATTCTCGTGGTGACAATGTTCGTGGAATGTATCAGTTTTGTGTGAGGTTGGAGAAATGTATTGGGGATTTGAAGGGGCTTTTGTTCCACAGTAAGTGTCGGTCGTTGGTGTGCAACGTACGGGAGGTGGTGGGAAAACAGCTCACATCGAATCTCTACGACTATCCTCAAATTAAAGGTGAAATGGTGGTTCCCTTAATTTTGTTTTGTTTCTAAGTTGTGTTTACCAGAGAGAAGGTCACCTTGTTTCAAATTTTTAGGTCATAATAACTGTCAAGATTAAGGGGGCCGTTCCTCTGTATTTGAGGAATTCCCTCTTATCTGTTTCTGACTTGTTTTTGGGTTGCCCATTCCATGGATATCATATAAATTCAATCATTTATCGGCTCCAATGTTAATTTTTGGTCGCAGCTATCCTCTGAACTGGTTTTTTTTTCAGAAATCACGCATGTGTGAATACTCTAGTCTGTGTTCTAAAATGGTGGATGATTACCTGCACTTGCTTGATGATAATGTTCCTGCAAAGTCTCAGATTTATGTGGGGTTGGGAAAGGATTTAGGTGGGGTTGGGAAAGTATATTGCGGATTTGAAGAGGCCTTGGTTCCACAGTGAGGTGTTGGTTGTTGGTATGCAGTGTAACTGTGTATGGGGGTTGGTGTGAAAACAACTCTTGCATTGATCTCTACAATTAACCTCAAATTAAAGGTGAAATGGTGGTTCTGTCAAATTTTCTTCTTTTGATTTTAAATTGTCTTTACCAGAGAGGATACCCTGTTTCAAGTTTTTAGGTCATCATAACTGTCAAGATTAAGGGGGTTGTTCCTCTGTATGTGAGGTATTCCCTCTTATTTGTTTGTCTTGCTTTTGGGTGTCCTGTCCCATGGATATCATATAAATTCAATCATTTATCACTCCAGAGTTTTTTGTTTCATTTATCGTCTGAATTGGTTTTGTTCAGAAATCATGCAGCCGCGAATACTCTTGTCTAAGTTCGGAAATGCTGGATAATTCCATGTACTTTTATGATGATAATTTTCCTAGAAATTCTCAGATCTATCATCTATGTTTGGGTTTGAAGGGATTTTTGATCCACAGCAAGGTGTCAGTCGATGGTGTCCAGTGTATCGGGGCTCATGGAAAAACGACTCTCACATTGAATCTCTACAGTGAACCTCAAATTAAAGGTGAAATTGTGGTTCCCTCAATCTTTTTGTTTTTTTTTGAAGTTGTCTTTACTGAAGAGAAGGCCACCCTGTTTCAGATTTTTTGGCCCTGAGAACCGTCAAGGCTAAGGGAACTGTTCCTCTGCATGGGAGGAATTCCCTCTTATTTGTCTGTCTTGTTTTTGGGTGTCTTACATGGATATTATAGAACTTCAATCATTAATCTAATCTAGAATTGTTTCTTAGTTGCATCTATTGTCTGGACTGGTTTTGTTCGGAAATCATGCAAGCATGAATATTATAGTCTTTCTAAAATGGTGGATGACTCCATGCACTCTTATGATGATAATGTTCCTCAAAAGTCTCAGTTTTAAGTGGGGTTGAAGAAATACATTGGGGCTTCGGTTCCAAGGTGAGGTGTAGGTTGTTGTGTGCAGTGTATGGGGGATGGTTTGAAAACAGCTCTCGCATTGAACCTGTACAGTGATCCTCGAATTAAAGGTGTAATGGTGGTTCTCTAAATTTTTTAATTTTATTTTTGAAGTTTATCTTTACCAGAGAGAAGGCCACCAATTTTCAAATTTTGAGGTCCTCACAACAGTCGAGATTAAGGGGGCTATTCCTCTGTAATTTTGGTATTCCCTCTTCTTTGTTTGTGTTGTTTTTGGGTAGCCTAGGTCCCATGGATGTCATATAAATTCAATCATTTATCTGCTCCAGAGTTGTTTTTTGATTGATTATATTGTCTGAACTGGTTTCGATCAGAAATCATGCAGGTGCGAATACTCCAGGCCAAGTTCTGGGATTTGAAGGGGCTTTTGTTCCACAGCAAGGTGCTGGCAGTTGGTGTGCATTGTATGAGAGGTGATGGGAAGACTACTCTCACATTGGCTCAATGCAATGATCCAAATCAAAGGTGATATCCCTGTAAATTCTGTTGATTTTTTTCTCAATGTTTTAAGCCTTTATTTAAAAAAGCCATTCTATTTTGGATTTCTGGGTTTTCCTCTCATGTCAAGATTATAGGTATGTGTGTAAAAAGAGATAAGCTAGCACATACAAACTGTGTTCTTATGGTATTGCGTGGATGATTGGAAATGCTATTTTTAGTGCTTGTTCTTTCAAAAAATCAGTTTTGATTACTATAAGAACAGGATGGGAGGTCTCTTCCTTTAAAGCCAATATAAGTGACACATTTTCTTTTGCCTCAAGAGGCAAAGAATCAGTTTTTGTTTGACATTTCTTGATTTGGGCAGGTCCCATGCAGCTGCTTAGCATATTCTGGTTAGCAGCCACTGCTCAACTTATTAGAAATTATTTGTGGAGCTGGTGACCCCATGAACAGGTAATTTTGCTGCTTATTTTTAAGTAGTCAACTTAAATTTGTATTTATTTAATTTAATAATAATTTGTGCGATTAAAAATTGAAAAGAAAAAATGAAAACAAATATTAAAAGGGAAAGAAATTTGTGGAGCCATGTGACATTTTTGACAATATGCAGCTGCTGCTTATTTCCAGCCCCCCCTTTTTTTTCACAGTAGCTGCTTAGAAAGATTCCAAATTATCCTTTTCTTGTAATAATTTTTTTGCATGGAAACACTCCAGCTACTTAAATTTAAGCAGAAAACTTACTTAAACAGCCACATGGGGTTACCTTCTATAAACAATGCCACTTATTGCCTGTCATCAACTCCCTTAGGTTGAACTAGGATTAGTCTCCTTGCATCTTGATTCCATGAAAATTCTTAGCTATCAAGAACTATTCTTAAACATTAAACAGTTCAACACAAGTAAATTTTTTGCCGATAGAAATAAGACAATATTATGATAAGGAATCAAATTTCCATTGACTATTTCACCATTAAACCCTTCAATGTTTTAATTGGAGCAGACATAACTGCACTGTATGCCATAATGGCTTGTAGTCGCCCTAATCATCTAAAGTGACTTCATGTAGAAGGCACCTCTTGAAAACACAGCCTAGAGGACTTTGTTTTCAAGAATCTTCAATACATATGCACCAGAGTTTCTTCTTTGCCGCATTACATGCATTTAGAATCTGTCATGGGGATCACTGTGCTACTCTGTATTAGATTAAATGATATATTTTCATGCATGTTAAGGTATTCAGTCTTAAAACACACTTGGCTTTCCATGGATTCCAGATTATTTTGACAACAATGTGATATCACTGTCTCCCAGTCCCCAAACCTGAAAGGAACATTAGAGATTATATGGGAGAAGATAGCTAAGGAGTGTTTATTTTTTTTAAATTAATGTAAACTTGTCCATTTCTTATGTATAACCTTTTAAAATCTCATTTATTTTCTCGTTGCTGTTGCCATTTCTGTTTCCTGTTTCTCATATCATAGCTCCTTAGACAACGTAGCTAAGGAGTGTTTCTCAGAGTCAAGGTTATTTCCTGAGGACAGAAAAATATGTGTTGATGCACTGTTGGACATTTGGGTTTATGTTCAAAAGCTACAAAGTGATGATGCTTTTGCCATCTTATCAGAACTTGCACGCAGAAACCTGCTAAATTTAACTAGCAATTCAAGGTAATTTCCTTTCCTTTTATATATTGAATCTATTGTTATCATTTTTTTCAACTCTGAGCTGACATACTTGCTCTGAACAGGGGAAGTAAAACTATCCCATACGGAAACGCTTTGGAGTTATTCTTTTCTCAGCTTGATGTACTGCAAGATTTGGCCTTATATTTGGCACACGAAGACAATGTAGTCTACAGCAAGAGGTTGGTCATAACATGGAGGGAGTAGTTTGCCAGGCGAAGGAGAGTCGCTTAATGATGGTGCATTCGATACCCAATTGCTCTCCATTCTCACTGATGAGTTATTCAAAAACTCTTACACGTGCATTTTGGCCTAAAACAATAATTTTTAAAATACTAACCATTATTTTTAATGTTCACCTTTGATGTCAAGTTGTTGTATGGAATTGAATTTCAAACATGATTTTCTGCATAATATAGGTTTACATTACTGCTCTAAGACAATTAGGAAGCCTGTCATAAGACTTGGATATTCTAATCACATGTTGAGTGGGTACACTCAACAGCCTATGTAAAACTATTCAGAATATCTAGAATTTTTGGATGCTCTAAATGTCCTACCCACTAATAAGTAACAATAAGCAACACCACTGTTTTCAATTCTCGACTTTTTCATTGTGTAACATTACCCACCTTTGTTCTCTGCATCACAACTACAGGCACTCTTTTCGCTTTACACATTTCTTCAATATGATGAGAATATAACCTATATAACTAGTAGTCAGAGTTAATGCACAATGTTCTAACTGGATTTCTTGTGTGATTTATACGTGCAGACTCTATGGAGGAAAATAACTTGCATAATATGAAATTACCCAAGACAGAGGCTCTTTTGTCACTCTTGCTTTGACAGATACTTTCTTCCCCCATTTTTGAAGTCCGCGAGAGAGATAAGACTTCTGATGGTATTCAATTTGGGAACAAAGAAGGCAACAGAGGAAATCATATGCAGAAAATCCAGAGGAAAATTGAAAGAAAATAAGACAACCTCAATTCAACTCCCTCAATTTCTTGAGTTGTCCTATTTCCTTTGAAAATCATATGAAGTTTTCAGATCATATGCAGAAAATTTCTGATGATTTACATCACTGCTTTAAGAAAATTTCAGTATGCAATGGCTTGAAAGAACTTCCACAGGAAGTAAGACAACTCGAGAATTTGATGGAGTTTGATATGAGAGAGTATTCTCAATTGACAAGGTACGTAAAACAGTTTGTGAACTAAGTTCCATGAAAGCTTGTTGTACGTGATGAAAAGATTAGCAAGCAGTGGTTGCTGGCCAAGAACGTTTATATTCCAGATCTTAAAGTGGAAATTGTGGAAACACACTTTAATTTGGATCGACTTCTTTTCTTATCTTATCCTGAAGCACAAGAGCCAATCATCTTGACATTTTCAATACATTTTCATATTTACTCGTACAAATCAATAGAAGGTCCTCTATATTTTCAGCCTTGAATGTGATTAATTATTTTGGAAAGTTCAATGCAGTAAACATTCTTTGCTGGTTTGTATGTTCATGATTATTAGACTAATTCAAATGCACACTAGTTTTCACTGTACTCAGTTGATGTAGCCCTGCCCTGATCCTGCAAGATAAACGTCAAAAATCAATTCTCTGACCACTTAATGCAGTCTTCTCTTCACCTGCAAAATAATCACCAAGGGCAGAAACACTCTGCCCTGCCAAAAACAACTCTATATAAAGGCCCCTGTTTGTTGCATTTCATGTATAAAGTCACAAGCAAATATCAAGAATAATAGGAGCTAGCTGTGAAAAGACATAGTATATTCACCAAAAGCAAACATAATAATGGTTCATCCCATTTGTTAAGAACAAGACAACTCAGAAAATAGGGTTGCACGGTACAAAATTTATGAACTATCAACAATCAAATGTGTCATATCTGTTAGAAGGTGTCTCAACTTTTGATTTTTTTGTAGCATGTTTAATTATTTAATATTGAAATTATATTTGATAATTATCCTATGTTACAACTTGCAGTTTCTGTTTTCGAGGAGTCGTCAAATGGAAAGTCACTATTACACGTGGACTTGTGCATGAATGCAATTTCAATTTCATGTTGAGTTTGCATGGATTGAGCGCTTTGGAGGTGCACTTATATTTTGGGAGGTGCAGGTTTAGTAATAATTGGTAGTTGCAATATTGCATGTGGTTATAACTAGAAATTTACCATTATGCATGTGTAGTGGTTTTAGTATTTTCCATATTGCATATTCGCTCTTGAGTGCTGGATTTGAGAAATGTCTAATTAATGCTTTGTAAGCTCCTATATATTGAGCACTTGTATTTTGAAGTTGTATGTTGAGGTTTTGTTCAAATACCATTATGTTGTTGAAATAACTCCAAAATTGAGAAGTGTGAAGACTCCCACAAGAGTATAGCTCCGTGATTATATTGTAAGTTGTTTCTTGTTGCTGAATATTATAATTGAGCTATGTTTTGGAGTGTGGGGTTTTTCTCCCGAAAGGGTTTTCCCCATGTAAATTTTGTGTTATGTTTTCATTGTTAATCCATTTATGATATGTATGTGCATCTAAACCTAAAATTGTTAAGGTATTTAAAAAAAAATTGCAACTCTTTTCTACTTAGATTAGTGTAGGAAGCATCTTCCATGCACTCGACTTCCTTTCAACCTCCTCACATTAGTTGCCTCCATGTTGGATGATTGTGGGGGAAAAACAAACAAAATAAATGCAATTAAGTGTCACAAGAGACCTTGCACATATGGAGGCAACGTTGACCAAGGGTGGAGGTGTTGTGTCATTAATAAGGCATAGCCTCCTCACCATTTCATCCAAATTTTACTTGAAAGAGGAGGCATATTAATTGCAAAATTTTGGGTGCTTGAGAGGAAAATGAATGAAGAGGGATGGTGCCAATGCAAGCACCATGTGAAGGTATGGACATCCATCAATGCTAAGTGACTGGCAAAATGGTGTCCCTCCTGTATTTACTACTCATGTTGATAGATATTCACAAGTTTTTGGAAATAAAAACATGAGAGAAGAAAAAGAAGAAGGGGAGAGCATATTTTAAGACTCTCACGACCCCCTTAGTTTATTATTGAAGTCTAGGTTGGAGGAAATTAGTGAAGAAATGCAGAGAGCACAAGAGGAAAAGGGTAGAGAAAAACATGAAAAGGAAGAAATTACACAAGAAGGGAAGAGTATAATGCAGCTCATAAGGCATGGAGACATCTTGGGGCTTAGATAGCAGAGGAAAAAGGTGAGAGGAGAGGGTTGAAACATATTTGTTGAAAAGGCTTTAGAAATTTTCAAGAAAATGCAACTGGTAGATTGGATATGGTGTTGACATGACCTGCAAGTGGTATCATGTCCTCATCCCTAGGGATTAGTTGGCATAAAAAATAGACCCCACAACTATTGATAGCATCCATGTTGCCTATGTTGGAGTTCTAATTTAAGAGTGAGAGCATATTTGAAGAAATTGGGGATATTTGGGGATTTACTATTGTGATATATGTAGGCTAATTCTTCAACAAAGCTAAGTAGATATTTTACTTATACATTTCCACTTCATTCTCATTGTGTAAATTGGCCTACAAATATTTCACTTTGTTATAGAATAGATTGACTACCATGTTTAAATGGTATCTATGCAACTCATTCATATTGGCCATGTGAAGTCAGAAGTTCAAGTAGGTGGGTTCCACATTTCCAACTTGACCTTGGTTTCTAAGCATTTTTGTACTTACAAAATATGTAGGAAGGGTTTCCTAGACTTTGGGTTCCTTGAAATGAAACTAAGAATTTATTCTTGTCTCAACAAAACCAAATGAAAGGTCAATGTTTCTATAAGTTTGAAATGTAAAATAGAGACGAATTTTCAAAGATGCTTTGAATGTATGTTAAATAGCACACCATGAAAGATAAATTAAAATGTTATGCAAAGAATCTCATTAGATGCAATATGATAGTGGTAGTTTGAGACTTTTCAAAACCATTAGTTTCAATTGGATGGATTTGATTCTAACAATGTTGGTAACTATTTGTATGAATTTGGGTATATGTTATATAAGTAGAGATTAGTTAGGATGGCTTCTAAGTAAAACCATAATAATCATAAACTAGTGAGACATTAATATGCCAATGTTGATTTAAAGATCTATTGGAGAGTTGAATATAGTATTATACACATAGCACACTATGGCAATAATTCAAGATTATCACTCATGTTTATTTTAGGTTCCCTATTACTAATGTATAAATGTAGAAAATTATAAAATTATTATGCATCATCAAAGAAATCTAAATCAAGTTTTGAACTTTAAACTCATGAATATTGACAAACTATCAAGTAAAAATTATAAATTTTATACATCATATCAAGATCATAACATTGGTACAAACTTGACAACCTTGCCCTCATCTTTGACACATCCTTGGTGAATGGGTTGTGATTGAAGGGTGCGGTGATCCCACAGTGTTGGTTTACAATTTTTGGGAGATTTTGATTTTTACTGAAATTACATATTTTTAGAATATATAATGATTTAAGCCTTAAAATTTTCCATTTTAAGGATTCCAATTGAAAAGGGTTTGATCAAACCACTTTATATCAAACCCCCTTAGATAGAACCCTGCTAGTATTAAACCATACATATAACGGAGTCTCTTTTACACCTATCAAAATGCTAATTAAAAACCACTTTTAATTTACTTTTTGGGAGATCAAATGAATTCATTTAAAATTTATTTTTGTAAATATGTAGTCCTTATTATAAGCTTCCCAAAAAGTATAATTTTAAATAAATTTAATTTTATTATTATATTTATTTTTTATTTCTTGTGAATGTAGGTTTTTCATTGAAAATCAAGCTCTTTGTTCTGCACATGTGGAAAAATAGCAGATTATCAATTTTTTTTTTTGAAAAATATCAGTACACTAAATATTAAAATCTTTGATCCAACAAAAAAAAGAAAATTGAATTTTAATACATAAAAAAAATGTTATGTTGTATACAATCCACCTATGTTTGAATTGTAATTAGTTTTATTTTGAAACTTTATTAAGGAAAAAATATTCAATAAAACACTATGAAACCAAATGAAAACACTACATATCGTAGTTACAAATTTAAATTCAAAAAAAATAGAATTTTATCCTTCATGGAAAAAAAGTTATGTTGTATACGGTAAGCATCACTCCTTAAAAATGGTGTTTACTGAATAAAACTAGTTTTCAAAGGAGATGGAAAAAGAAGTCCAATTTGATTCCAAAAAATTTGAAAAAAATATATTTAGAATCTACAGACAAAATTTCATAAATCACTAGTTTGCATCATCTTCAAATTCCTCACGATTTAGCCGCTATAGGTGCCTGAAAGTGAAGATTTAGTTAGAAAAAATTAGTTCAGTGTCCAATTTGGCCAAAAATTGTAAACCAATATTATGGGATTGCTCAGTGACATGTCATAAATGATACATTCTAGTGCATTAGAGGTATTTCTAATTAGAGTAGTAAGGGATCCAAATTCTATAATGTTGTGCATAAGGGGTGATGTTCATTCTTGGGGATTAACCAAATAAAACCTTGCATGGCTTTGCACTAGAATATAGATTTTGGATGTGGTGATTTTGATTACAATAATGTAACTTCATGTTTATGTATCCACTATGGCATGGTGTCTTGGTCTACACTTCACTTTATATCTATGGTTGAAATTTTTTAGCAAGTCCTTCAAGTGGAAAGATTGAGAGTTCAAAAGATGGTAGTCTTAAAATCTTATGCTTTCCTTGGAATATACTATGTGCTCAGATGTGTTTCTGATGCCAATAGTGTGCAACCCACATATATGCATTTTTATTATTTCACATTCTCATATCATGTAGATAATAGTGGGACACAACTCAAATTTATCTATTCTTATTCAAATTTTGAACATAATTTTTTATTGTTTTTTTGTAATTCCTTCCCCTCCACTTCATTGGTCAAGGAATCATATACTAGTTGTAATCCTAGCAATGAGTAAAGGACTTATTAATTCTCTATCTAAATCTCCACATCCATTACTATTAGAAAAATTGATAATTATAGAATGATTTTTTTTAATATCCCCCTTTGTAGGTCTGTAGCCACAATGATCTCTTCTAGAAGCCAAGTTTTTTAACCTTATGTAAGTGTAGTGTGATACTACAACTTATTCTAGTTTGATCTTGTTAGGTCTTTTCATGAAATTATGTCAATCATGTACACCATTAGTACAAAGGTGATCTTGGAATTGTACAAATACCTTTCCACTACAATATATTAAAAACTAATTTAGATTTCCATTCTTATTAGGGACACTAGATGTTTTTTATTGATTAGTCAACATCTCAAAATGAGAGTGATCTTGTGTCCCATGAAGTAATGTGTTAAGAAATATTAGCACCAACCATAATTGGTGCATCATTGTCCCTTGGTAAAGTCTTCTAATCTTCGTCCTTTAGACCCTCTAATAGATTTATTATATATTTCTCCCCATTTTCCATTCTCTAAATATTGGCAATATCTAACTACAACTCTACAAGATTGAATTATCATTTGGAATTTTCTACTTGTCATAATTTGAGACTTTTTCATGATTGATTGGAGTTTTATTTATTCAACCACTAATCCTTTTTGGTTGTAGAAGATATCATGCATTAAAATCCTCAACTTCATAATTAGTAACATTTGTGTTGTGCAAATATATTGGGTGAATATTTTAGAAATGAAACAAACTAAAAAAAAATTAAAAAAATTATATATTTTTTGTTTCTACCTATTTGCATGAATGATCCATGTATCATCTTGCATTACCTTGTGAGATAATCTTGAGACTCAAAATAGTATTTTCTTACTTTCAAAACCTAAAGATTGAATGCTTATACAATTTCATTCAATATTGGGAATAAAAAATACTCATATCTTCCTCCATTTAATTGCTTAAACCATATCATCTTGATGCATCTCATGTGCTTGATTGGTGATCCTTGTAGGTAAATGATCTAAGAGTGGTGCTAGTGGAGCCCATTAGAATCTTGGATAGACACAACGTTAAGTTGTGAAGCAGAGATATTGCTTAATTTAAGGCCTAATGGGACCAGTATTCTGAAGACAATGCTACTTGGGAGGATGTGAAAGAAATAGAATGCTCCTTTCCACATTTTCTTTCTTGAGAAAGAGACTTTGATAATTTTTCTTAAATTTTTTGGATTAAATATTATGATGTTTTGACTTGGAACAATTTGATGTGATGTTGAAATAGACATATATGCTTGGATTTTTATTAAATAGACATTGGGACGATCTCTCTTCCAAGAGGGGAAGGATATCATAACCCAAATTTATGGCATTTTTAATTATAATATGATTGTAGACACCTAAAAATGTCTCGATGGATCACATTTGCTAACTAAGATCATTTCGTCTTGAAAACCATCCTCTTTTCACTCAATTAATTAGATTAGCCTAGCTATTTAATTAATTGCCTCATTTGCATCTATTAGCCTAATCAATTTAATCAGGTTAATTCACCCCCTTTCATGCTAACATTTCATCTCATTAAATTAAATAAATCAAACTATTTAATTTAATTCCGTAAGTCTTCTAATTTAATTAAATAACCCTAAGTTATTTAATATCATTTTTACCTTTCCCCATTCATTAAATCATTTAATTTAATGAATCCCCTAATTGTATGATTAAACCTTATTTAATTAACAATTATCTAATTAATCCATTTTCCCCCACTTGCAATGGAATATTCCCTCCCCTTTTGCATAATTAAACTTTGCTTAATTAGCAAAATATTTATTTCCCTCACCCATGAATATTCCAAAGAATATTATCTCTCCTGTAATCATCTCACTTGGCTTCAAATGCAAGTTATCTTGTAACCTCTTGAGCAAGTCACCTTGTGACTTGTGTGTGTAGGTCAAAATTGTGTTTGTTTGAAGCAATTTTGAACCCTTGATTAAATCCTATCATGCATTCACATCTATCTATTGATGAGAATTCATGATCCATGTCTCTTCTTCCTTTCATCCTTGACCATTGATTAATCTTTTCAATCTCAACCCTCCATTTCTCATTTGTTCTTCTATAAATAGAACCCTATTTGGAGACAAATGGATCCATCTTTTAGAGAAAACTTATGATGTTGAAACTCATCTATCCATCTTTCAATTGCAAACTTATGTTGTTGAATTCACTTGCACTCACACTCATATTTTGCATACTTTTAGCATATTTTAGTTCATTTTTAGTTGCATAATAGTTTTAAGCTTCCATTAATGGCTTCCATGCATCCATCTTAGCCTGTTTATAAATTAGGGTTTCCATCTTTTATCTTAGAAGTAGCTTAAATTATCTTAGCAATTGCATAGTTAAATCCATCTTAGCATAAAATCATGTTAATTTAGCTTGCATCATACTTATTTTAGCATAAATCATGTTTTCATCCATTTATCACAACGGTTTCATCAATTCTCTTCCATAGAATCGATTGAAACAAGCTCACTAATCACAGGATTGGGAAAGGGTCATTTTTCCACATCAACAGTACACTAATTCCAAAATAGGATAAGTTTCAGATGGATTAAAGTAGACATTTTAACACTTTTGTAAGTTTAGAATGCTTTGTTTCAATAAATGTTTAGTTTAACCTTCATTTGAATGATCTTGTTTGCAAGATTGAGGTTTAGTGGATAAATTATGCTTTCATTCATCATGGATCAAGCGTAATCAACCTACCCTAACAATCCTCGTCTCACATTTTGGCACTAGAAGGAGGGCAAACTGATAATTTAATCAAATTTTAGCTCAAATTATGTTCATTTGTTTTGTTGTAGGTTATAGCGATGCCCAAATCATAAACAAAGACACTCTTTGAAGAGCATCACCATATAGCAATGCTATTGCAATTTGAAACACCAATGTTGATTAAATGCACTACCACCGATTTAAATTTGGCGACGTCGATTTAATATAGAGGTATCGAAAAATTCAACATGACGCTCCCAGAGTTCAAATCGTGATGCTCTCAAATCTCGACGCTATTGTGTTCTCTGTTTTTGCTACAAAGTGACACCCATTTTCACCAGAGCGACGCCCAGACTTCAAATCGCGATGCTATTGTGTGCAACAATGCCTAACTCTAGTAAGAAGTTTTAACGATTTTTTTTCAACGTGTGCTTTAATTTTTTTGATTTTATCTGAATGCTAACATGTCACCGACTTCTCATTTTTTCTTTTTAGACTAACTGGTTTTGTACACTTGGAGAAAAACTAGGAAAAAATTTACCCCAACTTGTTGGGGTCATAACTTTCTACTCGATACTCAAAATTTGAATATGTTTGCACCGTTGGAAAGCTCTCCAAGAGGACTATTTTAGTCCCTAAAAATTCATGCCTTTGGCATGCCCGTTTTTAGGGACTAATGTATGTCTCAACCCCAAATTCTTCTCCGAAGGCCTTTGAAAATGTGATTTACTACAGCATAAAAAAAGTTGATTTTAAAAAAAATATATATTTTTTGATTTTTCTTAGTTGTAGTTATTGTAACAGTGTTTTGACACTTGTGGGGAAATTATAACCCATCATATGTTGCTTTGGTTTATGTTTTAGGACCACTAAATTTCCATTGGGTTTTAAAACTTACAATCTTAAGACAACTAGCTTTCAATTGGGCATAAATTTCACTTTCAAAGTTGGCTAAAATTGAACCCTCATTTCATCATTTTATTTTGGGTTTAAAATTGAACAAGGCAATTGTGTTGGTGTGGAGCCTGATCAATCTCCAAGTGGGATATTTTTGGTATGTGGCGACTAATCATGTTATACTATACACTCTTCATGTATCCTCACCTTTTTTCCGCTTCGTCACTGAAAAAGAAAAAGGTTGACTTTGTAAACCCTAATTTCTGGAAGCTTCTAAAATCTTGTTATAAGTGGTTGGGATGAGGATTTGTAGCATGGCATTATTCATGATATTGTAATATGTTTTAAACCGGATAATAAAATCATTGGATGGCTACGGTTTGGTGGATGTAGCCCATATTTGGTGAACCACGTTAAATTCTATGTGTTATAATTTTTTGTGTGTGTGTTCTATTTCTTGGTTTATTGATAAAATTTGTATTTAACTTTTAGATATCTGCCTTCTAATGCTAATAGCAACTTCATATTTCATTTGATGCTTAAGACGAACTCATCACTGCTTTGAGGTGTTAAAAATTACAACTGTTTTTTGTGTCTTGATTTACAACGTTGTTAGTCGATGCGTATGCAATTCTCTCGTGTCATTTGACGACCTTGAGAAATAGAAACATTCCTTAACACTTTGCAAAATCACCTACATTTTTCAATTTGGATTAAAATTGAACCCCTTTGCAAGTGTGAGAAAAAAACATGGTGTGTATTCTCTCTTTGTTCATACGAGCAAAGATGATCGAACTATGGACGTACTTCCTTGCTATTGTTTATCTTTTGATAGCCTACCTCCCTGCTTCGAAAGAAGGGAATGACCCAAGCGGTAACAAATTAAAGCCAAGTTCTTCCAAACCACGATATAAATTTGTGGTTGCAATGAAAATTGTGATCAATGGAATGTGGTACATGATAGCTCTCCCCCAATATCTTTATGATAAGTAAATCTCTTGTTCTAAGGGTTGGGAGACCTCTTGAGGGAGTTTATCATTGCACCCCCTAAAATGGAAGCCCTTATTATGAACTCGTGTTTAGAATAAAAAATATTTAATACTTGTTGGTGCAAGAATGATCATTTTGAAGTTGCCCCACATTCTTACTATTCAATTGTAGAAACAGAAAAATCCTTTTGATCTTTGGATTTTAAGGATTTTGAGATTTGGTGGTCTCGAGAAGTGCGTGCCGAGAAAGGGGTAGCCAGTGTCTCCAAATCTCTAACTGTTTGCATTGTTTAGTGTTTGGAGAAATCCAAGTGGGAATTAAACAAGTATAGTCATTTTGAACCTAGGGTTGTAAATGATTGTGAGTCAGTTTGATACATTGCTTGGTTCCAAAATGTTTCAAAAATAAACATTCACTATCTTCCTCAAAATTTCAAACACTTTGGCTTAAATATGGACACCTCTTGATTTAGCCTTGATATTACTGCTTGTCCTAAGGGTTTCTATCCTTAGCAACTCCTAAATATCTTGACTTAATCTCAATCCATATTTTCCAAAGACAATATAGGCAATTATGGCTTCAACCTCATGATTTTCACAAAATGGACATTATGAAAGTTAGAATGTTTTTGACATAAACATTTAGTTTGAAAATATAATTAAGACAAGTTTATGTGGTAAAAATAACCTCATTAATCCAATATTAAATCAAATGAACACCCCACATTAATTTATGTTCAAACTTGGACTCCCTAAAACAAGCAAATTGAGACAAGCAAAACATAGCAAATATTGAGTCCAAAATCATTGAGCTCTTGGAGTATTATCACCTTGGATGTATAGCATGTTTCTCACTACCTTGGTCTTGGAAAATAAAAGTTCACTCTAGGAAAAAAATGGCTCAAACATTTCATCCATCCTTCATCATATTTCATCCTTCACTTCACCAAAACTTTGTAAAAATTTCAAATACACCAACACTTTTTGACTTCAGCATCTATCAAACCAACCTCTGACTTGTCTACTTTGTATGTGAAATGTATCCTTTTCCATGCATTGGATTAAGTTAGTTATCATCTTTGAAATATTTTATCTTGAAGTGCACGAGTCTACCCTAAAGATTTCCAAGTTCATCAACATCCTTTATCCAAACATCAAAAATTCAAACTTAAGTCAAAAGTGTTGTCCCAAAACTTTTGCAAAGATAACTTTCCATATCATCCACCCTTTTCATCTCCCTTTATCATCATTTCTCCCAAAATACTTAGATTGTCCCTTCTACCTAGATTTGAGTCAATAAGAGATTTCAAACATTACAAATCTCAACACACCTCTCCCATCATTGACCCACAATCTATGGTAACAAAAAGATCAAAACACAAGAGAAACATGGAAGAAACTAAAGTCCCATTCACCTCAAGTGATCCAAATCCTCAATAATTTGATCCAAGAAGTCAAGTCTCCATGTCATAGAAACCCTCATCTCCATTGGGACCATATGAGATAGAGGACATCACAAACAATCCATTTGGGCTTACTAGGAAAGAAATCATGAAGCATCAAGCCTTAGAAAATGTGGCTCCAATTTCCCCATCTTTTGTTGCACAATCATTGACACAAAGCTTGAATTCATCTACGATTCAACCAAATCCATCCATTGTATCGAGTCAACCCTTAACATCTAGTCTTGCAACTAGGCTAGGAACCAACCTTGGTCTCACTTCATGCTAGGAACAAACACAACTGTGGGTATTCACAACACGACCATTTCATTAACCGCCACCCTTCCTCAAAACACAAGTTGGACACCAACATTTGGAAAACCACTTACATGATGCCACAACAACCTCAACATTTTGAGTGCAACCATCTTCATCCATCATCACAAATACCCCAAGTATGCCTAATGATATGTAAGGTAATGTTAACCAAGTGCCTCAAGTAGGACAACAAGGGAAAGTTAACGCTCTCACACAAAGTCAACCCTTAGCAAGTGGTTCCAACAACCCTATTGACACACTAAAACAAGCGGTTACCCAAACTACTCAAGTCAATCCACCTTCCACATCAAACCTGGGATCCATCATCAACCCAAATCAAAACAACACCTTGGTTACGAATCCCATCAACCAAGGTAATACCTTGATCCCACCTCAAATACAACAAGGAAATCCTCAAGACATCAATCAAGGAAACCTTTTTAATCAATGGACTCAAGGTCCTAATGTCATTAACATTGCAATATCCAATGGCATCATCATATTTCCCCATGGTCCCCTTCACCATGAAAAATCAAACGGGAACTCAAACCTACATTCCTCCACCTCAATCCACTATCCTACAAGGAATTTTGAACCAAGGAAATCCACAACCTCTCATCAACAACCCACAACCTACTCAAAACATCAACACCCAAAACACATCGCATATGTCCCAAAAACCATCGGATCCTACATTGCAAGTGCATGTCTTAGCTTTACAACAAGCACAACAGGATTATCAACAAGCCATCCAACAACAAAAATCTCAACAAGTAGTCTTAACAACACAACAACAACATCAAGCCCAGCAAGAAGCCTTAGCAGCACAACAACAACAACAACAACATCAAGCCCAACAAGAAGCCTTAGTAGCACAACAACAACAACAAGAGGTTGCCTTAGTAGCACAACAACAACAACAAGCAACCTTAGTAGCATATCAAGCTGCCTTAGTTGCACAACAACAGTAACAATAACAAGTAGCCTTAACAATGCAACAACAACAAGCCTATCAAGCATCCTTAGTAGCATAAAAACAAAATCAAGCCTATCAAGCATCCTTGGTAGCATAGCTACAACATCAAGCCCAACAACAAGCCCTTGTGGCACAACAACAACAACAAGACTTACTAGCTCAACAATATGCCCAACAACAACAACAACAACAAAAACATTGAACAGCAACCACAAAAGTTCCCACTATAACCCTCAACACAACATCGCCAACATGAACACATTAGGAACATATATATCTGCACCTCAATCACCTTCATAGAATCCTATGCCACCATACACCCCATACAACACATCATCATATTAGAATCCCGTATACAACCCTTTCATCATCCCAACATATGTTCCTCCACCAAACCCGCAAGACAATCTAGCATCACAACTCAAAGCATTATCAGAAGAAATGGAGGATTTATGAATGGGAAAGACAAAGAAGCCTCATACACAAAATCTATGTTCATATCCATTTGATCGAAACCTCGCAATGGTATCATTCCCTCTTGGTTTTAAAATCCCCAAATTTGATAAATACAAAGGGAGAGGAAGTCATGTGGACCATATCAAAGAGTTTAACATCATGTGTATGGAGGTTTCCTACAATGATTCCTATTTGATGTGCCTCTTCCCTTGAAGTTTAATAGGTCCTACCTTGGATTGGTTTTCTCAACTGCCTCATTTCATCAAAACTTTACAAGAAATCGTTGAAAAATTCATAGATCACTTCTCCTTCAATCTTGACATGGACATAAGTTTAGAAGATTTGTATAATCTCAAACAAAACAAATGAGAATATTTCACGAATTTCTTGCAATGGTGGAGACAAAGAGCTAGTAAGAGAAAGTGGCCCATTCTCGATGAGCAACAAGTGGGAATCATCATAGAAAATCTAGATCTAGATCTATCCTTCCACTTTAAAATGCAATGCATTACCACTTACGATGAGCTTGTCCCTAGAGCCCTGAACATCGAGAGAGCTCTAATCTCATAGGGAAACACACAATCATATAGAGACAACCACCCATTCCCTAGTTTTAACGACAAGCCCCACTATTGGGCCAAGAACAAGAATGTTACTAGTGATGGTGTTGTTGATGCAAAGGTGGTAGATTAACTACTCCAAGACAGGAAAACACCTAAACTGTGAATACACAACAACCATACACATCACTGTCAAATAATCAACCAATGATCAATGCTAAAAACACTCAACATGGACAACAAAGAACAAACAATGCTCCTAAACAACAATTCACTTCCTTAGGGAAACCTATGGAGACTGTGTTGAAGAGGTTGATACAATCTAATATTATCACACTCCCATATTTCTCAAACTATCAAGAGCCACAAGTCAAACCTCACAGCTATAGAGAAGATCATTTTTGTGAATTTCACTGATACAAAGGTCATAACACATAAAATTGTTTGACTCAAACATCTAATAAAAGATCTTATCAAACAAGGAGACATTCATGTCGAACAAAATTCTGGGAATGAAATTTTGAAAAATTTACACAAACCCTATGTCTAACCATACAAAAGAAAAAGATTCAAGAAAAGCATCAACCTCAAAAAACGTAAACAATACTCTTGATACTATGGTGGGATATATTTATTCATCACAACATGAGGAATCAGACATGCATCAAGATACTATTTTAAAACAAAGTCCAAACCTATCAAGAGTGTTTAGCACTATTTTATACCGTAATGGCATCAAGTGGATATTAGATTGTGATATTTGTCTCACATATGACTCAATGATTGGGCATGTTGAAGAAGTTCCAAACGAGCCAAAAATATCCCTTATTGCACCCATACCCACAAAATTTTGTGAAGAGTCTTTTATCGATGATATATCATCCACCCAAGGATCATGTCAAGAGGAGGCTCTTGAGGATAACAAAAGTTACTCTGAATCGAGTTAGGATCAAGAACCCCTATCCCCAAAGTTTCACCAAGAGCTAAGGGACATCTTCCAAACCAAATTTTTTAAACTCCAAATATTTCCTCGATATCACCCTGAAGATGTTTCTTTCTGACAGACATATAGACACTCTTCATCTAAAACAAGAGTCTCCCACTCTTGATATTCCTACACAAGAGCAAACAATGATTGAGATTCTTGATTCTTATAGGGATTGTACATCATTGACATCTTTTGAATCAACACCAACATATTTTGAAATAGAATTAATAGAATCAGAGAAAATAGTTCATATTCCTAAACAGGATTCTGCATCATTGACATCTTTTGAATCAACACCAACATCTTTTGAAACATCATTAATAGAATCAGAGCAAAAAAATCATATTCTTGAATAGGATTGTGCATCATTGTCGGCCTCCTACAATGATTTCAATAACTAAGCCTTTACAGCCATGATTCAAAGATTGGACATCTGACCTGAATAGCCATCTTAACCATCATGAAGGTACATTTAAATTGTCAACCCAGGGACGTGAACTTGAAATGGGTTGGCACAGTATGTGCACTAAGAACTTCAAAGTAGTCACCTTCATTCTACAACTAAGAAAGACTAATGTTGAAGGTAAAATGCATGGAAATAAATTAAGAAAAGGCTAAACACTACTCAACAACAAAACTCAAACTAAACATGCATAACAAAAATGAAATTCTGAGTACCAAACATGAAACTACTATGCCCGCTTTGGCTGTAGGAATAGTCATAGAATGGAATTCTAGTGGCTGCAGGAACAGTCAATGCTAGATTCTTACTAAGTACTGAATAAAAACTAATATTAATCTATCTAAGCTAACGGATTACTCACCAAGTGGGCCCCCTTGGATGATTATCCTCTAGAACTAATGCAAACTTAGATTAAACTTAGATACTCAATTCAGAATCTCATTTCATTCATTAGAAAAATTCAAAAAGAGTGTGTCTGGTATTCTCAGCTGGTACAATAACTTGGTGATCAAATCCCTCAAAAGGAGGACCCAAACCTTATTTATCAACAAAACAAGGCAGTCAACTACCACTAACTAAGAGGATGCCATTTAGGGAAAATAGAGAAAAGAGTGGAAGGGCGGTTATGCATGCAAGGGAATTTGTTCAGACACACAGGCCCAAACGTGGACTCGACCACTGCAGTAACACCCACATTGTTCAATGTCATTAAAGATTGGCATAAGGCGGTTACATGCGGCTGACATGGGAATCTTTCGTCGTCATCCTCCAGTTGACCTTCATGCGCTTCCTCTGCATGACCGGTTGGTGATTGTGTTTCTCAACTTAGCATTTCCAATCATGTCGACATAGAAATGTCAATGCGCATAATAACTACATAGTTTAAGTTATCTTAAAGAACATCCATCAATCACATGCAAGATTTAATATAGATAGTCCACATAATAAGTTAATATCATTAAAAATGGCAGAAAGGGAATTAAACCCAAATGTCTTAAGGTTTGAGAGAAATTATATAAAGTGTCAGTTATGCAATATCAAAACCCATGGTAATTTCAGCAAATAGACTATGGATTCTACCCATAACTAGCCCAAAAATTAGACTCATCACTCCCCCCAACTTAACGTTTTGTTGGTCCTCTAATAGGGGAAGAGTTATGCTTTTGCTTGGTCATGGCTCTGAAATCCGCAACTGACAACTGCCTAATGTCAGTGTCTATCATGGGTGAATCTGGGTTCTAGTAGAATCCTCCCACTCAGTCAAGTCTCTTCCATATTTGGTTTTCCTCAACAATGTCATATCAAAAGAATCTGAAATTTGGTACAGGCCACATGAGGATAGGTGGCTAAAAATTCAGGGGAAGCCATTCTCGCCCCTATGTTCTCCCAATCTGAATATACCTTTCAATTCTTTTTATTGCAGCAACATAGTTGTGGATGGAATGTGGTTCAGCTTGTTTTAGATCATCAATTAGTGTGTTCCATGTCTGGGATAGGTACCTTCTCATAGTGTCCTCTTTTGTTGTTGTTTTTACCTTGTACTCACTGTATGTTACCTCAATCCAAGGCATAATCTTGTTACCATAGCTTGGCCTGAAGAGAATCCTATTCCAGTATGTGTAAATTCCTTTGGGGTTCCTAGATTCGACTCTAATAGCCAAAGGAATATTGGATTCTTTCCCCCTATAAGCATTATATTGTTCACCCCAACTAATCTCATTTTGTACCCATGACATAAATGCTCTCAGTTGGATGTCCCCCACATAAAGCAGCGGGTTCCAATCTTGGTCTTTACTGACAACGAAATTGTGCAAATAAAATTCACATAGTAAATTTTTCATTTCTAGGGAGGCAATTTTGTAAGCATTGAAAAATTCAACAAGAGTTTCAATTGAAGGATTCAAACCTGAAATGTGTCTTAACAGTTTAAAGGAGAGATACTTTTCCTTTAGGTGTAGAGCAAAAACTCTTGGTGGTGTTTTGCATGCTACAATTTGTGGCACCAAGGTTTCAATATTACCCATCATCTCTTTTAGACAGGCAATCTCTTGATTCTTGTCCTCAATGATTTCATCATTCTCTTCAATTACCTTTTTCTGTCTTTTCTTCTCCTTCTTCCATTCTTCCTCTCATCTATGTACCTCTTTCCACAAATTTAAAAATATTGCATGAGTTGTAAAACCAGGGGGATTATGAATTCGTACGAGTACCCTTGTTGATGCTCCATATAGTACCAATTGCATTGATTCAGGTGGTCCAACAAGTTTTGACTGTGGGGGTACACTTTCTTCTTCCACTTCTTTTTGCATGGCTTCTTCTTCCTATTCCTGTGATTGTTGTAGGAACTCTTGATCTTGTTGCAGGAAAACTTGATCTTTCTGCAGGAACTCCAAATTTTCTTCATGTTCTCGAGTCTCCGCTTCTTCTACAATGGTAGCAAGATCTGTTAGGGTCATTTTTGCTGCATCTTCAAACACATCCTTTTCTTTATCATTTTCCTACCCCATTGGAGCCTATGCACTCTCACGTGATTTCCTTTTATGCTTAGGGATTTTCTACGAAGGTATATCAACAATAGGTGTTGATTTCTCAGGAGGGCTCTCATGTTTTTCTTCAGTTGCAGGATGAATAGTGCCAACCTTTCTCTTTCTAGTACTTGGCATTTTTATATCTATAGGTTGTGTTTTGACTTTTCCTTTTTTTGCCTATGCCATCCTTTTTTGTGCCCTAGTTCTTAATAGGGTTCCAAGTGGAACATCATCGTCAAAATTCGAGGAAGAACTTTTTCTTCTAGAGTGTTCAGTTTAAGAGGAACTAATTTCTATAGTTCCTTTTGTTGCAGGAGAGGTCATACCAGCACCAGAGGTCAAAGCACTAGGGGAGGCTTCGTTCGTGCTTTATTTTTTGCCAGACCTACATGTCTGAGGTGAAACCCTAGGTTGCAACTGCTCAGGTTTGAACTGATCAACTTTTATTAAACTCCCCCCAAGTCATTGTAGGTGCTGCATCATGCATATATTTTACAACCAAAAATTTAATTAAACAATGGTGGAAAATAGAGTTATCCCTATCTTTCTGAGTTTTTATTGCCATATGGAGAGAAGGTCAAGTACAAGATATTGGGCATGTTCATCCTCCTCCCATGCCTCATATGACTCAACAATTTGAAATGCACCAAATGTAGATTCGATAGTCGACCATCACAAGTGATATATCTGATGATGTAGACGGTTTTCTTCTTCCATGGCTCAGGCAGAGAGAGTCTTTTAGCACCCTGTTTGTCAATAGTGATTGGGGGATCACCATGCATTGTGAATATAGCCCTGGCTAACCTGGTGTCTCTAAAAACAAGGTAAGGTTCACTGTCAGCTGGCAACCCTGATTCCTCTACAATTCATTCCTCATTTGCTACGACCTCCAACCCTTTCACTATGGTTTTTCCATCCGAAAATGTTTGGGCAAACTCCAATGCAAGACCTTCATCAAAACCATCCAATTTCATAAAATAATCCAATCAACCACAGTTTTGAAACTTGGTCAAGCACTGTGCATCTTGCAACAAAGTATCATGAACTGAGGGATCATTCTGAATGAGTCTGCCTCCCATTGTCTGCAATCAATCTATTACTTTGCAAGGTTTCCTTTTGTACACTTGCTAGCTGAATTGTAGACTGAATTTTTCCTTTGCTTAGTTTTTAGAAATTACCATTTGCTTTCCAAGATTATGACAGAATTAGTAATAGCAAGAAATGGTAATAAAAGGGAGTTATGATGAAAGTAAATGGTGGTGGTAGTTAGTGCCACATCACATATGCGAGCTGTATTTTATTTGAAATTTCAAACTAGCGTAGTAAGATTTGTTGACGCAAACAATCATGGATTGACGTGTGGCAATATATTCACATCTTTCTTACCCCTCCCCTCAACCTAAATTTGGACATGTATCCACACATGTGAGATGGCAGCAATGATTTGACAGGGGTATTATGTGAACGTCCATACTAACATACAATAATTAAATGAAACACTCTAAAATATAATTAAGAATGCAATTAATGCACACATACCTGAGTGTGTACAAGCATGATGGCGTAGAGGATTCATTGCAATGATCACAAAGAAAGTATCATTTTCCTTTTTAAGAAGTAATTGAGCAATTAATGGTGATGAAGTCGAATGGTCTGAGGTGGAATGAAGTGATGGGAGAGAGAGAAAGGTGGTATAGATGGACGGATGGGTGGATGGGTGAATAAATGGAATTTTACAAAAGTAGTAGTCTTTATTATGATAAGTATGTACCTTAATTAGGCAGAAGGAGGGACACTAGGTCCACTGCCTTCAGCTGGAGGAATTGTGCTCGGGTGTTGCATGTTGGATGAACTACTGGAGGAACTCTTCTTTGGATGTTGGCTTCTGATACAATCTGAGTCGATGCCCATTGACTAGTAATTTGAATCTGACAGGGTCAATGGTGGTGAGTTGCACAACGCCATTGGGAAATACCTCAACAATTTCATATGGCCCTAGCCACCTTGCCTGTAATTTTCCTGCATTATCCTAATACCTTGAGTCATAAAGCAATGCCCAATCACCTGGTTGAAATTTCTTTTCTTTGATAAATTTATCATGCCATTTGACTCTCGGATTCTGCACTACTTCAATATGGTACAGGGTTGATTTCCTCATCTCATCTAATGCATTCAGCTGCATGATCCTTTCTTTTTGCACCTCAGAAATTTTCATCCCTATTTCAACTGTAGTTTTGAGAGTCTTGTGCTCGAATTCAATGGGCATCATGGTTTATTTCTCATACAATAGCTCAAATCGTGTGAAGCATGTAGTTGTCTTCCATGTGGTTTTGTAAGCCCAAACTACTTCTGATAATCTGGTTCTCCAATATTTCTGTGAATATTCACTGTTTTGGTTAGGATGGCTTCAATCTCTTTGTTTGTCACCTCAACTTTTCCATTTTCTTGAGGGTGATAAGGAGTGGAATTTTGTGCCTTATGTTATATTCATTAACCAATGCTATAACAAGTGTTGAGGTAAACTGAGCTCCTTGATCAGTTACTATTTCTCTAAGTACTCTATACCGTGTAAAAATATCTTCATAAAGAAATTATGCAACTTTGTTGTCTCTTGCATGTTTCATTGCTTTGACTTCTACCCATTTAGTTACATAATCAGTGCATACCAAAATATAAGACTTACCATTTGATGGGGGGTCAATGGGTCCCACAAAGTCCAATCCCCACTTGTTAAAGGGAGTGACTACTATTTGGGGATAGAGTGGCATCTCATCTGACTTGGTTGGTTGGCCCATCCTTTGGCATCTATCACATTTTTCATGTATATCTTCCTACATCTTTATGGAGTGTAGGCCAATAGTACAATGTATTCAAAATTTTCATTGTTGTCCTCTTGGCTACAAAGTGTCCTCCACATGGTTCATCATGGCATGCATGTATAATATCATAGGTCTCATCTTCCCTCACACATCTTTGCATAACATGAACCGGTCTAGTATAAAATAGGCATCCAACTATCCATGAAAAAGGGAAAGATTTTTCAATCAACACTCTTCTCTCTTTTGGAGAGAAGTGAGGAGAAACCCTCCCTGTCACAAGGTAATTGGCTATGTCAGCATACCAAGGTGTTTGCACACTAATGGAGAATAGATGCTCATCAGGGAAGGAATCATCTATGGCTTGACTATCTTCTGATGTGGTCATCCTGGAAAGAAAATCCACAACAACATTGGTCTTCCCTGGTTTGTCCATAATAGTTATGTCAAACTTCTGCAACAACAACAACCATTTGGCTAACCTTCCTGAAATCAGAGGTTTATTCATAAGATACCTAATGGCTGCATGATTAGTGTGCATACAAATCTGGTAACCTGCTATATAGTGTATGAATATGTTCAAGGCATAGATTACTGTCAACATTTCTCTCTTGTCACTGTGTAATTGAATTCAGCTCCCTGTAAGTTTTTGTTGACAAAATAAATGGCATTCTCAATGGCTCCTTCTTTTTGTCCCAAGACTACTCCTATGGCATAATCTGAGGCATCTGTATGGATGTAAAATGCGATTTCCCAATTAGGTCCCTTAAGTACAGGAGCATGAGTCAGAGCTATCTTTAAATTAGAAAATGCTTTATCACAACCATTTGTCCATTGAAAGTCAACATCCTTTGTCAAGAGACTATATAGTGGTGCTTATATTTTGCTAAAATCTCTGATGAAACGCCTATAATATCTTGCATGTCCTAGGAAAATCTTGACATCCTTTTGTTTTGCAAGTGTGGGTAGATTAGCAATTACCTCAATCTTTGCAGGGTCAAATTGAATATCGTGGTGTGAAATATAGTGGCCAAGGACTACACCCTCTTGCATCATCATGAAGCATTTCTCACTATTTAGAGATAGATTTTGGTCTTCACATCTCTATAGGACTTTCTTCAAATTTTCCAATGCTTCATTAAAATCAGCACCGTAGCTTGTAAAATTATCCATTTAAATTTCCATGCAGTCAAGGGAGATGTCTGAAAATATGTTGATGACTGCTCTCTGAAAATTTGCAAGTGTGTTTCATAACCCAAAGGGAAGCACTGAATAGGCATATGTCCCCCATGGACATGTGAAGGTTGTCTTCTCTTGGTCTTCTAGTGCAATTTGAATCTAATTGTAGCCACTGAATCCATCAATGAAATAAAAGTACTTCTTTCTCGCAAGAGAGTCTAGGACTTGATCTACAAAAGGCAAGGGAAAATGATCTTTCTTAGTAGCAGCATTGAGCTCCTTGTAGTCAATAAAAACTCACCATTTTCCTCCCTTCTTGGGCACAATTACCAATGGAGACACCTACCAGTTGTCTAAAATAGGGTAGATAAATCCTGCATCTAATAACTTTTGCAGCTTTGTTTTGACAATGTCTCATAATGCAGGGTTGATCCTCCTTTGCGGCTGCCTCACAAGTGTATAATCATCTTTGATATATATCCTATGAGTTCAAAGCTTTGGATCTAGTCCCTTCATATCATGGAGAACTTAGGAAAATACTTGTTGATGGGCTTTCAGAAGATTTGCCAATGTCAATTGTTGTCCCTCACTCAATTTATTGTTGATATTTAGATATTTTCCTTCGAACACCTATAGCGGCTTACAGATTTAACATTTTCAGCCTCTTCACCGAATTGTAGCCATACAAAATTATTATCATGGGATGGCTGAGAAAGAGGATAAAGAACAAGCTTTTGGGTGTTCCTACCATCAGAAATGGTCATGTCACCTGACCGAAATCCAATATAAGTGTCTGCAGTTGCTAGCCATGGCCTACCAACAATAATGGGATACCCGCCAATTATAGCTTTGGGAGAAAGAGCCATGAAGTCAGCTAGATACTCCAAAGATTCTAGAATCACCACAGGTAATATGCTTTAAGATTATGCATTTATGATTATGTTATGAATGTTTATACCTTTATGATATGTATGGATGACCTAATTTGATAAATGAAATGTGATATGCAAATATATTTAATTCTGATGTAATGGGATGCCTATAATATGATGCAAAATGTGATGAATGGGAATGTTTAATATAAATATAAAATGTGATATATAATATGATATGCCATAATGTTAATAATATAATGCAATGTGATGTGATGGATTATAATGTAAAATGCAATGTCATGATTGGTTATTTATTGATGCGATGCAATGAAATATTAATTCTATGTGGATGATATCTATATTTTTGTATTTTCTCATTCAAACATATGTGGCTTAATATGATAATGATGTCTATGATGTTTCCTAACATGATCATGTATGCAAGATATTTTTGTGTGTCACAGGACTCTATCAAGATGTAGACGAAATAAATGTTAGAGTAGAAGAGATGGATGCTAGCATGAAAAGAAAAAGAAGATGGAATGTTAGACGAGAAATGATAAATGATAGACTTCCATTCTTTTATATTTGTCATCATCAGGCATCAAAATTTTTGTAAATGGAGCACAAACACCATGGTATGACATAGACCAAGGTGTGCAATGTGACCATTTATGAGAGACATGCAATCAAAAGATAAAGCCAAAAGACAAGGAATACCCTGACTTATACTAAGGACCCAATTATCCCAGCCTTTTTTCCAAGACAAACCACATACAAGAAGCAAAGAAAAGAGTTCATGATCCATCATCAACCCTCTAAATCCTTTGGACATCCTCAAGGTAATTAATAACATCACAAAAAACCAATCAAAAAGATAAGACAAACTCAAACCAACAAAGTGTTTTCCAGAGAGAGTGTTTGCAAATAATATTTATAATATTGTTTGATATAATTGATGAGACTGACCAAGATGAAAAAAATAACCAAATGATAGATTGATTATCTAATCGAAGTTGATTGACAGCTTGATAAGGGTTGATTGATCGATTTGATTGAATTCTCCTAGTTTCAAGAAAGACACATCTTGTATAAGGTGAAATTGACCAAAGTGACAAGGTTGATTGATATAATAAAGTGTGATTGATATGGTCGATCGATGTGATGATGCCTAATTTTAGGAAAGAGACACATTTGATAGATTTGATTGATTTGACCATTTTGATAAACACCTACTCCAAGAAAGATATATCCCACTTAAGGTGAATGACAAAGATTGACCAATGATAAAGTCTAATCTTAGGAAGGATGCATCTTGATAAAAGACAAATGATAAGACCGAATGAGACAAATGATATTATACTCTATACTGATATAGGACCAATGACCTGATAGTGATTGTTGATAAGGTAATTGATTGATTGAAGATTATTGGTTATGTTTGCTTGTTGTGATAACTCGTGGATAAAGAATAGGACCATAATCAAAAAACCCTAAAGGACTGACCTAGGGCCTTAAGGCTCATTGATTGATGGCCTTGCCTACATTATACATGCAAAGACCTCATAGTTCGACACAACTTGAATTTATTTTATTTTGATAAAATACTAAGTCCTGATTTTATTTGGACCAACATAAAAGGACTGACCTAATGTCTCAAGGGCCCATTGATGACGAGCCTTTCTTACATTATACACATAGAGACCTCGTAGTTCAACACAACTTGAATTTATTTTATTTTGACAAAATACTAAGTCATGATTTTATTTGAACCAACATAAAAGGACTGACCTAATGTCTTGAGGGTCCATTGATGATGAGCCTTGCCTATGTAACAAATGTGTAGATACAATTTAGTTTGACCATGTTTGTGTTTTTTCTAGCTGAACCTTGAAATCCTCTAAAGGGTAGCCAACCCTTATGCTCAATAATTTTCAAAATTAGTGGCCAACTAATGAGGAAGGATTCTCAAGCCCTCACTCCTACTCTTTGAGCTCTATGAAATCCAGGAGGGTACTCCTCAACATAATCAAAAGAGACTTAAGGCCTAGAGTATTTATATACACAAATCAATTCTTATTGAGTTCAAATAGGCATTCTTCATCAAAGATTTGGCCAACCTTTGAACAAATTACAGCCTAATGCTAAGAATTATGAAGAATTTTAGAGTTACACATTATAATTGAAAGTATTTTAAATGATTTTTTATTCTCATTCCAAATATCTAGTCAAGTGCATTGCTAGCTCATTTATCTACAAAATATGCTAATGAATATACCAGTTCTTTATCTATTGGGAAATGAAGTCAAATCATGTAATAACTAGTAATGTATTAGCCAATTACTCAAAAATTAATGGACTATTGTTACACCACATTGTAGCATTCAACTCACTATGTTTAACACATAAATTCTTACCAAATCCTATGCTCTTCCCTACAAACTTGTGACCTTATCTTAGCATTTAATCAATTCATTGAATTGAAGCCAAAACAAATCCACACAATTAATCAAAAAAATTGAAGATGAACTAGAAGATTATTAACCCTTTCATTCATAACTTGCAAGAGTATTACATAAGAGATTATATGCATTAAAACTTAATATTTTCCTTCATATCTATGTATTTCATAAAACTATTTTAAGATTACTACATATATGAATTATAACCTAGACTTCCTACTATTCTATTTATTAGTATTTATACAATATGCTTCTTCCTAAGCCTGGCCTCGTACACAAACCATTTTGAGACAAAAAAAATGAACCTCTGTAATCAGCCTTGCAATCCCTTTTATAGAACAAGGGAGGAACACACATCAGGCTGAATTACAATTACATTTCATCTCATTTCATTCTTAATTTCACCAGACTTTAAAATATTCCACAAGTAATATTTAATAATTTGTAATTTAACAAAGGAGAGAAAAATATCCAAAAAACCATTTGCTGGAGAAGACCCACCAACCTTCCAAAAGGCATTGTTGTTACAACATCAAAATTTAGCATGATCACACTGACCCAAGAAAATTCACATCAACAAAAGGGCATGAACAAACAAAAACTCAAATCACAAAAAACCATAGAAGGAAATAAGTCATCACAAAAGACCAAAAACCGGGCACTAGCTCATAAAGGAAATGAGGTGTTATTTTGCCTTGTCAATAGTAGAATAAGAACGTCCACTTGGTGTCCTTATCGACAGTGGAGTAGCCATCACCACCTCATCCTCAGAATCATCCAAATCAGTCATGGCCATAAGATTCTGGTGGTATCCCAAGTCAGTTTCAGCTCCACTCTCAGAGGAATCATTTGATACTTCAATGGGAGAATGATGCAATCCCATGTAAGCTTGGTGATATTTATTTTTTCTCATAGCTTCCCTCTTATGCTTATCAACTTTCTTCTCCTTACCCTTGACCAATTCCTCTGAGATAATTCTACTCCTCAAATTATAAGCATGCTTGAGAACACCCCGTGTAGACTTCCTATTAGCTCTTTCTTTCTTTTTTGGAGTCACAGGGACTTCATGCACATCCGATTCATTCATGGGAACATCACTCTGAGATTCAAGGAGATTGAGTCTCTTGGATCTTCAGACTGGGCTAACAAAAACACTTACCTTTCCCATTCTTGCTAGAGTAACTCACCAAATTTCTTTAGGACAAAGACACCACCCTCCACCTAAAATAGCTAGCTCAAACTCTGCAATTACTTAGAAAAATTCATACACTCATTCCCAGACTCAATTATCACATACAATAAATGGTGAGAATAATAAGTGGTAAATCTTCATTAAATAGATCAACTGTAACATGTATTCATTAATTTTCCAAGGGAGTTCACACAAGAGATCTAGCATCCAACTAATTTTATTTTGAATCTCAATCGTCGATCACACATTGAGATGAATCAACGAGTAATCAATCAGAATGATTAAATATGAAAAAATTAATTTACATGTGTTAGATACCTTTTCCCTTAATCAGGGAACTCATGTGGATAAACACCTACTCAATCTACATAATTAAATATACTTAGCACCTGATAAAACATGTGTCACCTTTACCCACTCACCCATGGAAATTAATTTACTCATAATTCACCACAAAATGATAGCAGGGAGCGATCATGATTTATCCTCAGAATATCAACCTGTACTCTATCTTGCTTCAATTTCTCCATCCCACGTGTACCAACGCCTAACAAAATTGATGACCACAACCACAAGCATCTCCCAAATCTTGAATGCATGCCAAAGACTCAATTCTAATTTGGTTGCATTTTAAATCTTAGTGCAGTCTTAGCCAAATTTTAGTAGTACTTTATCTCCACTAAAGTTCATTAGAGCCTTTGAAGTAGTCCATGTGATAATTTCCCACCTACCCACTAAGAAACGAGAGACACAAAAAAGACCCTCGCGGGATGGCGAGGAGTGTTTAGGATAGTCCATGCCACCCACCATAAACCATTGATCTCAATCCTAATTAGAGAATTCGTCATCTTTAAAACCTAATGGGTCCCTCCATGGAGCAACAGATGTCACTGTGCATGCCTGCCCATGTCCCTTTATAAGTATTAAAATAAAACTTGATGGGGTGGTGGGGAGTGGTGGATATTTGACCACGTTACCCCACAACTATCGTACATTTCATTTTGTACCATTCCATGGTTACAAAAATATATATAGCCCACCATATAAAGGCTACACACGTCTAGTGCCTCCTAGCCCATGTGACTTCTTCACCATAAGATGTAAAATGGATGGGTGCATGGAGAATGACCTTGATGAGGACAGATGTAGTGATACATGTTGTTGATCTTTCCCAAAGTTCTGCCTGTTGACCCCTTGGAAACATTGGGCCCACTGCCTATCATGACACATGGCAATCACCTTCCAACCCATTTGAATATTTTAATGAAGAATAAATATGGAACAGGTGAGTGGGGAATGGTAGTGATGATTCCATGTGTTCCATTGATCACCATTTAATCATTTTTAATACTGCCTATAGTATTCAACAAAGACATCGGGCCCACCTAAGCACAAGACACATGGCTTAATCCTACCAACCCGTGTGAATAAAATAATAAGCAATGGCACAAGATGGGTGTACGAGGAATGGTCATGATCCACTTGCAATGATTGGATGACCACCATGGATTTTCATTTTTGCACATGCTAATATTATTAGTCTTAAAAGAGGGACCTGACTAGGTTGATGGGGCACAACCCTTAGGAATGAAGAAAAAAGACTTAGTCATTTAAAATGAAATGCTAGCTCGACCATAGGAAAAATTTAAATGATGAGAAGGCACCTAGTGATCGATGAACCTAACCCAAGGGATCATTAAAAATAATGGTGTGAATCACTCAAGTTATAACTCAGGCGACTAACAATCGGGTGCAATAGGTCAATGAAAAAATAAAACGCCAAGGTTTTAAGACTTTACAAAATTTTAAAGTGAGGGTTTCTAACCTAAAACCCTAAGCCCTATCACAGAAGCTCAAAATAATGAAAAGGAAAGACCAGTTCAAAATTTAGCCAAATTTAGTCAAAATTTAGGAGTACTACCAATAGCTCATGCTCAGCGACGTATACCCTTGGTGGGTATGGTGAGAAACTAGATCTCATGGTGAAGCCTACCAAAATAGAGAGACAAAAACCCAAGAGCCTGCCCAAACAAGGCACACAAACACCACTAAAAACAAACACACCAAACCTATATACACTAATTATAGGACTATATAGTTCAAATATCTTTAAATTTTAAGAAGCCTTCTTATGCAACTTCATAGGCTTCATTTCTCAAATTGGTGGCCCCAAGCCCTTGAAACTTAAAGGCCAACTCTTATCTTTGTCAAAATAATTATCCTCTGATGTCTATAATGGATCAACAGTTGTGCCAAGAATTTCCTAACAATCAACCCCATTGTGATTAAGACAATCAATCATACCTTATTGAATTAGAAAAGTGAAACATTCATATTCAACCTGGTCAATAACATCACAGACTTTGATCTCATACTCATTTTGCACATCAAACTTAAAGCCTTCATAAACACTTTGTTGTGTATCATGAAAACAACCCTTATATGCATCAAAAAGGAAAAGAGCATACTTAGGAAAATCCATGAACTATGTTGCATCAGTACATTCCTTAGTATCATGAGAATAGAGGTCATATGCATTGTTAACATCCCAAAACTAGGTAAATGTATTAGTCTCAGGTTCAGTAACATATTCTAACTCATTCTCCAAATCATCATTCAACTCAAATCAAAATACCTCAGGAATAGGCCCAAAGAAGTCATCACTCATAGGATCATCAAAGAGACACTCATGGGCAAAGGTAAATCCATGTGTAATATTAGGTAGACCAAAAAATTCTTCAACATTATCAGTTGGTTGTGATTTTGATTCATATTCCATATACTTGTCATGATGTACACTTTGATCATTCAATAACAAAACTCTAGCTCTATGCTCAGGATCAACCTACTAAACACATACATTCTTACCTTTAGATTGTTCATTATTCACATAATTAACATGCTCCATTGGTGGCATGTCCTCATAACATTCCATGTTTGCATCCAATGTCATTTGTTCATTCACTTGTGTGTAGGTTACCTTATCAATATTCATATCACTACAACTTTGATGTGAATAAAGTACCTTCAGATCATCTTCACAAGGATAGTTACAATCTTCAGAGGAACAAGCAAAAAAATCAATCTCATGTTGATTCTCAAATTTATTGGTTATGTTTGTGTCAGATTTAAGATACTCACAAGCAATACCTTCGAGGATCCCATCAATATGTTGCCTTATTTTCTCATTGTCATACTCCAATGCTGCATTGGATGCATCATCAAAGTCATCAGAAAAGAGTGGATTATTTCTGCACCAATACAGATCACCATTTCTCATTTCTAGTGAAGATGGAAGCTCATCAAATAAGGGGTTATACCGCACATTCCTTGTTGTCATAAGAGCTTCTCTGCCCTTAGCATGATGGTCCAAATCAGCCATATCATCATTGTATTCAAAATCAATACAATCAATAGAAGAGAATAGAGATATATTTTCAACTTCATTCACATCATCAATAGTCAACATGCTTGATCCACACTCTAAAAACTCTCCATAGGAGGATAATTGTTCCTCCTCAAGAAGATATGCATCTCCATTATCATCATCATACACCATATTTTAAGTAGAAGATTCCACCTCCACTTCACCAAGACAATTAGAGTCAATAGAGGAGTGACCACATCTGATGTCATCATAGTTACTACAACAAGAAGATCCATCAATACTGAAACCATGTTCAAACTGAATGCTCAAATATTCATTTCTAACATCTTTCCCCTTGATTTTCAATAAGGTATCAACAACCCATGCATCATTGTTAGTGATTGAATCTTAGTAGGGAATGACATCTCTCATCTCTTCTACTACTTCCTCATTCAAGATATCACAAGGATGTAGTTCATGCCTCTCTATTTTGTCTTCAAACCTTGTACCTTCATTTGCATCACTATTGTATTGATCAACATATGTGTTACTTGTAAAGTGATTACAATCATTACATTCACCCATATAACAGATGAATGTTCACGTTTTTCTATACCTTCTCCATTTTTTTGCATTGTTTTATGGATTTCCTCAATAGGAAAACCACTACCAATATTCTAGAACATCACCTCTTGTACATGATCACACTTGACTCCTATAATATTTATTCACTCAAATATTTGATCAAAATTCTGAGGCTTCAATTCCTTTAGCAATGTACTCAATTCAGAATCATAAATTTCACATAACAAATCAATGCATATTGACTCCTTAGGTATGAGATTCTTAGGAAGCTCCAACAAAGCATGCAAAAATATTGAGAAAAAATCATAGGGTGACTCTTCTTTGTACCTTTTCATTTCATACAAATTCTCAACAAAAGACATCTAATCAACTTTACTCAAACTCTAATGATATTCATCTTGAAGCTCACTATGATTTTCATATTGTGATGAGAGAGAAATTAGAACAACAAAAGCACCATTATCTTGACAATCATTTCTATTGTCTGATCCATGAAGTCCATTTGCAATAATTGTGCTAGGATAACCAACACTTGCAGCCTTATATCCTTTCATCATTGAATATTTCAAGTTATTTTCAATGTCCATAGAAATTTGATATGCCTAATGTAATGTTGTGGGTTCCTTGTCTCTTAGCCAATAACTCATCTTGCTATCAAATGCACCAAGATACACAACCAAACACTCAACATCATTTGGTCTTATACTTTCTAGAATATCCCTTATTGACTTTGAGAATTGAAGGTTGAAAGCAAGAACTAACTCATTTTCATTTCTATAGATTTCCATAAAGTTTTTTCTTACCACACTTGGATTTACCCTTTCACCAAATTGTTCTACAAAGGTTATCATAAAATAATTCCATGAAGCTATAGAAAATTATGGTAAATATGAGAACCAATTTCTAGCATCATCCTTCAAGGACTGAACAAAAAGCTTCATGACAACATCCTCATGATTTACCTCATAATCCCCCATCACATCCAAAAATGTTTGCAATTTCTCAAAGGCTAATTCTGAGCTTTGCCCTATAAATTTGGGAAAATATTTCCTAATATTTTTAGGAATCAAGTTTGGGAAACCTTTAATACCACTAAAATCCAATGGCATATACCTTTCAATAGAAAAATCCCTTTGAGGGTATGGTAAAAATTGTTTATCCTGCATAATTTTACTTGCTATGTCACAGGGAAATCCTCTTATGTCCATATTTAGTCATTATTAATTCCAAATATGGTCATCAATTGCCTCATTCACTAATTTAACCATAATTCTAAAATATAGATCAAATCTTCGTGCCTTAAATCTTTCTTAGAGGCATAATTCAAAAATAAGCATACTTCTCAAATCATTACAAATATTACGCATTACACATTTGAAGTATGAAAAGGACCACTACTATTCCCTTAATGAAATTTCATTTAATAGGGAACCATTTATTATCTTCAAGTCTTGAATACTTCTCATAAAATTTCTTGTTACACATGATAATACTTTATCTAGATCATGAGAATACCTAGAAACTTGTGGTAGCTAGTAACCTTTCTTCTTGAATGAACATCTCTTTTAGATCTGAAACTCTCTTCACATCTTTAAGTAGGTTCTTTAGATAGAGTCACCACCTCTCTTCACAGAGGATTGAACTTCAAATAGTATGAAGCTCTTATAAAGATAGATCTCCTTTGTGTCTCCTCCAATAGTAGAGTAGCACAATTTTTTTGAAACTTTCTATAACACAACTACTTCCAGATCTGAAAACTTTTCAATATCTAAACCAGATGCTCAGATTCACCAAATTCTTGAATCTTAAGGCTAATTTTGTTGGTGTTTTTTCTAGTTGAACCTTGAAATCCTCTAAAGGGTAGGAAACCCTTATGCTCAAGAATTCTCAAAATTAGTGGCCAACTAATGAGTAAGGATTCTTAGGCCTTCACTCCTACTCTTCGGGCTCTGTGAAACCTAAGAGGGTATTCCTCAACATACTCAAAATATACTTAAGTCCTAGAGTATTTCTATACACAAATCAATTCTTATTGAGTGCAAATAGGCATCCTTTGTTAAAGATTTGGTTGACCTTTGAACAAATTATAGCTTAATGCTAAGAATTATGAGGAATTTTAGAGTTACATATTATAATTGAAAGTATTTAAATGATTTTTTATTCTCATTCCAAATCTCTAGTCAGGTGCATTGCTAGCTCATTTATCTACAAAATATGCTAGTGAATAGACCAATGCTTTATCTATTGGGAAAAAAAGTCAAATCATGTAATAACGAGTAATATATTAGTCAATTACTCATAGATTAATGAACTATTGTCACACCACATTGTAGCATTCAAATCATTGTGTTTAACACATAACTTCTTTCCAAATCCTATGCTCTTCCCTACAAACTTGTGACCTTATCTTAGCATTTGAATTGAAGCCAAAAAAAATCTACACAATCAATCAAAACAATTGAAGATGAATTAGAATATTATTGACCCTTTCATTCATAACTTGCAGGAGTACTACATAAAAGAGTATATGCATTAGAACTTAAGATTTTCCTTCATATATGCAAATTTCATAAAACTATTTTAAGATTACTACATATATGACTTATACCCTAGACTTCCTACTATTCTATTTATTATCATTTATACAATATGCTTCTTCCTAAGCCTAGCCTCATACACAAACTATTCTGAGACACAAAAATTGAACCTCTATAATTTTGAGCAACAAGCATCAAGTTGAATTACACTTACATTTCATCTCATTTCATTCTTAATTTCACTAGACTTCAAAATATTCCCTAGGAAATTATATGTAATCATTTCCAAAAGAAGGGAGAGAAAATATCTAAAAATCATTTGTTGGAGAAGACCCACCAGCCTTCCAAAGGGCATTGATGTTACAACATCAAAATTCAGCACATTCACACCAACCCAAGAAAAGTCACCATCAATAAAAAGGCACGAGAAAACAAAAACTCATATCACAACAAACCAGCCAAAATGAAACAAGTCAACACAAAGGACCAAAATATGAGCACCAGCTCAAAAAGGAAACAAAGCGCTATTATACCTTATCAACAACACAATAAGAATGCTTGCTTGGTGTCCTTATCGATAGTGGAGTAGCCATCACCACCTCATCCTCATAATCAGCCAAATCAGTCACGACCATAAGATATTGGTGGTAGCTTGATTCAACTTCAACTCCACTCTCAAGGGAATCATTCAAGACTTCAATGGGAGAATGATGACATCCCATGTAATCTCGGTGATATTTATTCTTTCTCGCAGCTTCCCTCTCAGGCCTATCAACTTTCTTCTCCTTACCCTTGACCAGTTCCTCTGAGATAATTCTACTCCTCAAATGATAAGCACGCTTGAGAAAACCTCGTGCAAATTTCCTATCAGCTCTTTCTTTCTTCTTTGGAGTCACAAGGGCCTTAGACACATCGATTAATTCAAGGGAACATCACTATGAGAGTCAAGGAGATTGAGCCCCCTGGACCTTTGGACTGGGCTAATAGACACACTTACCTTACCCATTCTTGATAGAGTAACTCACCGAATTTCTTTAAGATAGAGAAACAACCCTCCATGTAAAATAGCTAGCTCAAACTTTGCAATTACTTAGAACACTTCATATGCTCATTCCCAGACTCTCAATTATCACAGATAGAAAATGGCGAGAATAATAAGTAGGAAATCTTCATTAAATATATCAGCTGCAACATGTATTAATTAATGTGCCAAGGGATTTTGCACAAGAGAGCTAGCAACCAACTACTTTGATTTTGAATCTAAGTGATCGATCACATGTTGAGATGAATCAACAAGTAATCAATCAAAATGATTAATTATGACAAAATTAATTTTCATGCGCTAGATACCTTTACCCTAATTAGAGAACTCGAGTGGATAAACACCCACTCAATCTGCATAATTAAATATACTTAGCACCTAATAAAACATGTCATGTCACCTTTACCCGCTTGCCCATGGGAATTAATTTACTCATAATTCACCACAACAAGATAGTGAGGAGCGATCATGATTTATCCTCAGACTATCAGCTCGTACTTTATCTTGCTTCAGTTTCTCCATCCCATGTGTACTAGCGCCTGACATAATTGACGGTCGCAACCACACTCATCTCCCAAATCTTGAATGCATGCTAAAGACTTAGTTCTAATATGGAAGCATTTTAAATCTTAGTGCAGTATCGATAAAATTTTAGTGGTACTTTATCTCCACTAAAGTTCATCAACGCGTTTGAAGTAGTCCACGTGGCAATCACCCACCTGCCCACTAAGAAATGGGAGACACAAACAGGCCCCTCACGGGATGGCGGGGAGTGGTCAGGATAGTCGATGTCACCTACCATCAAGCATTTATATCAATCCCTATTAGTGCATTATTCATCCTCAAAATCCAGTGGGTCCCTCCATGGAGCAACAGATGTCGTTATGCCCGCTTTCCTATGTCCCTTTATAAGTATTAAAATAAAATATGATGGGGTGGTAGGGAGCGGTGGAGATTCGACCACATTACCCCACAAACACCATAGATTTTAATTTGGTACCATTCACTGATTACAAAAAGATATATGGCCCACCATATAAAGGATATGCGCATCTATTGTACGCTATCCCATGTGACTTCTTAACCATAAGACACAGAATAAATGGGTGCATGGGGAATGACCCAGATGAGGAAACATGTAGTGATACCTATTGTCAATCTTTCCCAAAGCTCCACCTGCTGACCCCTTGGAAAAATTAGGCCCACCGCCTACCATGACACATGGCAATCACCCACCAACCCATTCAAATATTTTAATGAAGAATAAACATGGAACGAGTGTGTGGGGAATGGTCATGATGTTGCCATGTGATTCATCAATGACCATTAAATCCCTTTTGATATCGCTTGCAGTCTTCAACAAAGACATCATGCCCACCTAAGAGCAAGACATGTGGCTTAAGCCCACCATCTCGTGTGAATAAAATAATAATCAATGGAACATGATGAGCACGTGGGTAACGATCATGATCCACTTGTAACGATCAAACGACCACCATGGATTTTCATTTTTGCACATGCTAAAATTGTTAGTCTTAAAAGAGGGACCTGACTAGGTTGACTGGGCACAACCCTTAGGAATGGAGACAAAAGACTTAAGTCGTTTAAAATGAAACCCTAGCCCAACCATAAGAAAAATTTAAATGATGAGAAGGCACCTAGTGATCGACGAATCTAACCTAAGCGATCGGTAAAAACAATGGTGCAAACGACTCAAGTTATAACTCAGGCAACCAACAATCGGGTACAACAGGTCAATGAAAAAATTAAAACAACAAGGGTTTAAGAATTTACAAAATTTTGAAGTGAGGGTTTTTAACCTAAAACCCTAAGCCCTATCATAGAAGCTCAGAATCATGACAAGGCAAGACCAGTTCAAAATTTAGGAGTACTACCAGCCCACTC